>WNYA01000568.1:58534-123286 GCA_019512145.1 Engystomops pustulosus
GTATAGGACAGTCACCCACTAGTAGTGATAGGAGGACACACTGCCCCATGCTGGTGTGATGATGTGGGGGCATGGTATAGGACAATAACCCCTAGATGGCCCCACATCATCAAACACAGGCAGGGGGAGTGTGTCCTCCTACCATACTAGGGTTCATTGTCACTAACCATGCGCCCCACATCATCACACCAGCAGGGGGGCAGGTGTCCTCCTATCACTACTAGTGGGTGACTGTCCTATACCATGGCCCCACATCAACAACCACATCAACAGGGGGCAGTGTGTCCTCCTATCACTACTAGGGGTTATTGTCCTGTATACCATGCGCCCCACATCATCACACCAGCAGGGGGCAGTGTGTCCTCCTATCACTACTATGTGGTGGACTGTCCTATACAATGGCCCAACCCCCACCCCAACAGCATAGGGCAGTCACCCCTAGTAGTGATAGGAGGATACACTACCCCTGCTGGTCTGATAATGTGGAGTACATAACATAGGACAGTCAGTCACCCCTATTAGTGGTAGGAGCACACACTTCTCCCTGCTGGTGTGATGATTTTGGGGTCTATGACATAGGACAGTCAGTTACCCTAGGAATGATAGGAGGACACACTGCCCCCTGCTGGTGTCATGATGTTGGGGGCCATGGCATAGGACAATCAGTTGCCCCTAGTAGTGATAGGAGGACACACTGCCCCCTGCTGGTGTGATGATGTTGGGGGCCATGGCATAGGACAGACTGTCACCCCTAGTAGTGATAAGAGGATACACTGCCCCCTGCTGGTGTCATGATGTTGGGGGCCATGGCATAGGACAATCAGTCGCCTCTAGTAGTGATTAGGAGGACACACTGCCCCCTGCGGTGTCATATGTTGGGGGCCATGGCATAGACTCACACTAGTAGTGTAGCGGGGACACACTGCCTTCGATGGTCATGATGAGGATGGGGGCCAATGGCACTAGGACTTCTGCACATTATATTTGCACTCAAAATAATCTTATAGGAAGGTCACTGTGATCCTTATACAAGAGATCTGTAAGGATCTAGAAATTATTTGTTCTATCTTTTCTGTTGTGATAGTTAATAAAGGAAATGGTTTCTAGCAGAAATGTTTAGTCTATAACATTAAAGGATGATTTGCTGGATAAATGTGTTGGGAAGAAAATGTTATTAGGCGGCTCAGTGATATTTTATAATTAGTAGAAATTAGTCTCCGCGTCACACAATGGTTTTCTGTGTTGTGTCCGGGAATCTGGACAATAAATTACAGTCGTTATATTGGGATATAAGTGGCCCAAAAATAAGCTACAGGGCGATGCTCTGTACCATTTCTGCGTCCTGTACAAGGCATGTGTGATATAGAGACTGGAGCCTGAACGCCCATATTCTATTAGATGGGTCCTATACAAGGACTGTGTGCTTATAGACTGGTAACAAGACTGTGTGCTCTATAGATGGTCCTAACAAGGACTGTGTGTTCTATAGACTGTGTCCTAAACAGACTGTGTGCTCTAGAGACCGTCCTATACAAGGACTGTGTGCTCTTTATGTCTTGTGTCCCAACAAGGACGTGTGCTCTATAGTCTAGACTGTCCTATACAGGACGTGTGCTCTATAGACTGTCCTATACAAGGACTGTGTGCCTATAGATGTCTATACAAGGACTGTGTGCTCTATCGAACTGTGTATACAAGGACTGGTGCTCTATAGACTGTGTTATACAAGGACTGTGGCTCTATAGACTGTGTCCTATACACGGAATGTGTGCTCTATCGACTGTCCTATGACAAGGAGTGTGTCTCTATAGACGTTCCTATGAGACTGTGTGCTCTATAGACTGTGTCGCATACAAGGGAATGTGTGCTCATTAGACTGTGTCCTATCAAGGACTGTGTGCATCTATAGGACTGTGTCCTATACAAGGACTGTGTGCTCTATGGACTGTGTCCCATACAAGGACTGTGTGCTTATAGGACGTGATCCTTACAAGGACTCGGTTGCTCTATAGGACTGTGTCCTATACAAGGACTGTTGTGCTCTATCGAGACTCGATCCTATACAAGGACAGTGTGCTCTAGACTGTAGTCTCTTACAAGGACTGTGTGCTCTATTGACTGTGTCATGATACAAGGACTGTGTGCTCTATAGACTGGTCCTGATGTACTAAAGGCCCTGCTGTGCTCCTATAGACTGTATCCTATGTACAAGGACAGTGTGCTCTATAGAATGTGTCCCTATACAAGGACTTTGTGCTCTATTGACTGTGTCATGTACAAGGGACTGGTGCTCTATAGACTTGTGTCCTATCCCCAAGAGACTCTGTGTGTCTATAGATTGTTACGCCCATACAGGAAACTGTATCCTTACACGGACTGCTGTGTCACTATACTGTATCCATATGCAAGGACTTGTGTTCCATATACATGTATCCTATGCAAGGACTTAGTGTGTTCCATAGACTGTGTCCTATACAGGATGTGTGCTCTATAGACGTCTGTCCATACAAGGACGTGTTCATGTTCAAAATTGTTATATAGTGACGACCCCAAACTCCTAGATTCTATAGAAAATGTGGCCTATACAAGGACCTGTTCTAGAAAGACTGCAAGCCCTTCACAGGACTGGTTTGTAGTGCACATGAGCCAGTACAAGGACGTGTTATAGAGACTGTGTTCTATAGGACTGGTTCTATAGGATTGTTCATACAAGGATGTTGCTCTACAGTCTGTCCTATACAGGACCGTCTGGGACGTGTCTATACAAAGGCGTGTTTTAAGCTGTAGTAGAGGACCGCTCCACAGTCTGGGCATTCACCATATTTGTAAGCACGTTCGTTTGCTGAACAATCCCACGCGATCCTGGATTGCATTGGAGCCCATACAAGCTGATGGGTCATGAGGTCCCTAGGTCATCCATGAGTTTTAGGGGATTGATTGAGACCATGGAATACCATTTTGAAAATAGATGAACAAACCCTGGTTCACACTAGCATTATTTTCTGAATTTATTTCCTATTAAGCACTTAACACCGGCCGCCTCTGACGTAATCCGTGTTGACTCCTCGCTTTGCGAATCGGGCACACCGAACTCTACAGCCCATTAAGTGACTCCACGTTCACAAAAATGCGTTAATAGGAGCCATTATCCAAGCGGAAGGCAAGCAGCGGCTGTGCATGGGTCACGTGCTCTCAGATCCAACTCATTGCACATAACACATACATCTTAACTAACAAATTCTACTAAACTCTACCTGCGCCAGCAAAAAGGTAAAAATCTCAAAAAATAGAGAATTTTGCACACGGATCCTGACGGCGGCCATAACCAGAGCCGGCATGTGTGGCTTCCCCGCCCGTGTTACTTACCATCTAATATCCACTGTATAATGTGCAATGTTTCCGCCCGCGCCCTCGCTCTCCGTGCCTGATGAACGGCTGCTCTCAATGCGGCTTGTTGCATTAAATCAGAATTCGATATGAATAAAACCCCAGGGGCTGCGAGTTTTTACTGCATCCTAATCAATTGAGGTTATCATCTGAAGCGCTCGAACACGTTTAGTCGTTCGCTCAATTCTGGAAGGAGGATTTTTTTTCCCCCTCTAAAATCTACATAAATAAATCGGTTTAGACATATGATGTGCAGGAGGAGGAGGAAAGGGGGTTGTTATTTTTGCAAGTTATTATGAAAATCTGACAAATGAAAGATATACATGCTCTCTGGAGGAAGTGTCGTTCGGGTCAGACGCTCGTTACGAGGTGAGCGCTTCCCCTTTTCGGTGCCCAGCGCTTAGTGAAGGTATAGGGGGGAGGGAGGACGGAGGGAGACTACATGTGTGGGATCCAATCCTTCCAAGCTGGTACAAACGAGACAGTTCTGGGAATGGTCCCAACTATATGCATGCCTTTACTGTAATCAGTGCCTAGGAGGCAATACAGTTTAAATTACGGCAGCACAGGGAGAAATTTGACTCTTTAGGGCACATTTACTTACCGTCATTGAGTTCACGAAAGTGCTTGTCCATGTATAATGCGCTGTGCGGGAGTCACTAAGATCAGATGCCCGAATCCTGCATGTGTCGCTTCCCAGCTCAGGTCCCGGAGTTCACCTTCTTCTTTGGGCATGTAAGTGCATGTCCGTGTATAATGGCTGGGCGGGAGTCATAAGATCTCGACACAGATATCCTGCATAGGTCGCCTCCCCGCTCAGGTCCTAGGAGTTCACCTTCTTCTTCCCGTTGGGATGTAAGTGCATTTGTCCGTTGTATTTATAATGCGCTGTGCGGGGAGGCACCAAGATCGTGCGCCCAATATCGCATGATGGTCGCTTCCGTCAGGTACCCGGATTCACCTTTCTTCCTGGTGCATGGATAGTGCATTGTTCCGATGTATAATGCGCTGTGCGGGGGGTCACTAAGCTCTGTGCCCGATATCCTGCATGTGTCATTCACCCGCTCAGGCCCTGGAGTTCACCTTTTCTTCTGGGTGCTTGTAAGTGACTTGAGTCTTGCAAAACAATTTAGAAACTTAAACAATCCGCGCTCAGTCCCAATCAGTGGGCTCGTCGATTTCGCCGCATGGAAGCAGCGCAGCTGGCGCAACAATCCGATTCGCGTGGCGACTAAATCCCAGCGCAGACACACTGGTATATACTGGCCAGGATGCGCAAATCCCAACAATCCTGCATGTGTCACTTCCGCTCAGGTCCGGAGTTCAGGAGTTACTTCTCTTTCCTGGTCATGTAAGTGCATTGTGTGATAAGGCGCTGTGCGGGGATGGGTCCAAGAGCCGCCCAGATATACTGCATGTGTCGCTTCCGCCGCTCAAGCGTCCCGGAGTTCACCTTCTTCTTCTGGTGCAGTGTAAGTGCATGTCCGTGTATTATAATGCGCTGTGCTGGGGTCACTAAGATTGTGCGCCTCACATAACGCATGTGTCGCTCCCCCGCTCAGGTCGCCTGGAGTTCACCTTTTCTTCCCGGTGCAATGATGTATGGATGGTGGAACCTTTGCAATTAATCCCAGGCTCGATCCAATATCGGTAGACCATTACGGCACCGCCCAAATCCGTATTTGTGCTTAGCCTGGAAGCACAAAAAAAAGGGTCGTGTGCACGGCAACAATCCCAGCGCAGATCACTTGTTAAATACCATTGCAGCCATGTAATCGAGGAAAAGGCGTACAGTCGACGAAAGTGACAGCCCGACCCTTGTAATATAGCCCTGTGTTTGTAATTTGGAGTGAATTTGTGCATTAGGTGGCCGAGGTTAACTGTGCTTAATGTATGAATGTCAAGCCCCCTAAATAGCAGTCCCGGGATCGTCAACATTCGGCTCTTAGAGCTATCCGGGTCCTGCAATTGTTGAAAAATAGATAAGATGGAAGGAAGGAATTAGAAAAAATAAAGAATGAAAGAGGGAAAAGAAAGAAGGGAAAAGGAAGAAGGACTGAAGAAGGGAAAAGGCAGGAAGGAAAGAAAGAGGAAAAAGAAGAAAGAAAGGAAAATGAAGACGGAAGATGTGAAAAGGAAGGAGGGCCAAAGAAGGAAAAGGAAGAAAGGAAGGAAAAGATAAGGAAGGAAGGAAATTGATGTCTATGTAAATGAATAAATTCAGCCATTACATGATTTATTTTCCGGTAGCTGGACTTTCCCATATTCATGTCTATGATTGGCAGTCCTGGTTCTCTAGTGTTAGGACATGAATAAAAACAGTAAAGAAGGTTTATGCATGAGGTTATTTTTGCTTTGGATGATGCCTTTACACTATGGTTCACCTGAATATGTCCACTCCCTGATCCCCATGTCGGTCCCCTGACAGTGAAGTTATACCAGATGAGAATCGCAATAATGGGGATCAGCAAGCTTTGAGGAGCTGAGACATCATCCGATTACAAGGTTACAGCCGATCCGTCCCCGGGAAGATAATGACAACTGTGCTTGATACATGAGAGCAAGTTCTAGGAACATGGTTAAATAAGTGACTCATATCATCCTCGGATTGGAAGCGAAGCGCTCGTCTGTCGATCCTCCGCGAAATATTCTCATTGACATAAATGTTGGAAATATGTGAATTATTAGGAAATGGATTGGATGAAAGTCATGGTTCTGGCGTTCTTAGAAATAACAGGCATTTCATTCTGCCGGACCATCCAGCATCGCTACTCTTGCAGATTGGTGTTGGTCCCGCATGACAAATCTACACCGGTCCCGACTACGACGTGTAATTATAGCACAGATTTCTGTATTCAGAGGAGACACTTTATAAGAATCCTCTAGGCTCCTGGGCCCAGGTGTCATGAACCATAAACTATTGGTCTTCTGTTTACTGCTTACACCACTGGCCTTCGTATAGTTGTCCATGAGTTTTCAGTATCAGATGTGTTCTGGTGCTGCCAGAATGGAATTAAAGGAACCCTACCATGTTGATGTGATGCATTATGAAGCAAACATACATTGAGAAGCTTAGTAACTGATTGCAGGATCATATCTTGGTTAATCCTGAGCTGAGTGGTTTTGCTTATAAAAAAAAATTATACCATTCAGGACTTGGGAAAGCTGGTACAGACTGGCTGGGACAGACAGGGGAGATTGGAATTAAAAATGGACTGCTAAGTAAAGCATGATAGTCACGCACTATCAACCTGAGCTGGATCACTCATACATAGCAGATGGGGGATGGTGCAGCAATTGATATTTGTCTGGAGAAGGAAGAAGAAAACTGAGTGCTTTATCAATACCTGCAAGAGAGAGAACTCTCCTGCTATGAGAAGCGGAAGCAAGTGCCGAGCAGATATCAGAAGCCACAGAACTCATTATCATAATGTAATTGTTTTTTCAGCAATAAACCATGCTCAGGCATTAACCAAGATATGATCCTGCATCAGTGTAGCTACAGCATTCTCAAAGGTATGTTTGCTGTTATGCATCACATCACATGATAGGGTCCTTTATATTATTAAGTTACATTGTGCCACGTCCTCATGGGACCTACCTTCTTTCAGTGTGAATGTTGAGGCCAGCACATTGGCTCAGAGCCTCTTCATCCTCCACAATATCCAGGTACCAGACAGCCTCAGTAGCACCCGAGGAACCGTGGGGCCCTCCGTGAGTATGGAGTTGTAAAAAAACTATGCAAATGCATGGGCCTTCATAGGTTTTATTTTAAATACCTTCACTCAAAATTCCATGTTGACTAACTTCGGTTTTGTAGTGGCTCAAATGTGTGTGTGGATAGGTTTGTCACCAGGTACTTCCCCCAACAGCATGTCTGAGTAAGTCTCTTAGTTGGTTGAATGATCTTATTACTATTTCCATGAGACACTGATGAAGAATGTCTCAATCAAACATTTGGTCAGTTCCTTAGGATGATGGGTTCTTCTTTTTTTCTGGGGTGTTGTTGGCTACCTGATGGTGACTCTATATTCACGTTCTCCTCGGAGCTTATGCAATGTTTGGGACTTGTGACTTGTGACATGTAGGATGGGCAGAGGCTGAAATATTCTCCTCCATCTCCTGATTTTTAGTACGACTCAGAGTGAGACACAATGTGGAGAGGCTTCTGCTGAACCAGTTCATTTACAGCCAGACACAGAGGAGAGGGGTGTGGAAGGGGACATGGTGGAGCTCCTGGGACATAAGGAGACTTGCACCTGCCCTTATTCATTGGGGGTAGTGCGAGGACACAAAACTGGCGCGGACACTTTATAAATACATATAAAGCAGTTTGCAAGTTCTTTTCTACGTGCAGAAGCAGAAAAACTGGCGCAAACCACGAATAAAGGGGGTTTGATATTAAATGGGATGAAGTGCTGATCATTGATGGTCCTAAGATGCCCCTTGATTGAATGGAGTGAATAAGTTTCCTGATCGCTTCCGTTGTCCATGAAATTGGCCATGAGCTTCCAATAGACGTAGGACGCATGATTGGACATTTTGCTCCATCAATTATGGGGAAAGAGCCCCCCCCATTTTTTATAATCAGTGGAGGTCGCCATGGGTCCATTGGTCTAGCCATACACGATCGGCCAACATTCTTACCACTACACTGTCGTACAATCCTTTAAGGAAGGATGCAGTTGGGACATTGTACTTCCTTTGTGACTTTTTCATGTTTAGTATCAAAAAGATGATGAAACTTCACCCAAACATCACAAACAATTCAGACAGAGAACCGCATTGTGTCGATAAGGGACCGTCATTTGTATATTCCTCCTAGTATGATGTGTTTGGAGCATGACACATTTACAAATCAGTCTGGATTTCCCCATCTCTACTTGTGACCCCCCCCCCTCCACCCTTTGCCTTTATGAATAATATACAGTTTACAAGACGGCGGTTTCGACTGGTCCGATCCTCATTCCGACAATGTGATTACAACCGCACATTGAAAACATAATAGGATTTTCCGTTACTCCTTCAACCATGAAAATAAAATGCCTTCTCTTCAGTTTTTTCCTTCAGAGGATCTGTCATGGTTCCTTTTAACAAGAAAAGCTATTTCAGCGGTACATACGACTCGTCTTATCACTCAACACTGTTAAAACTCTGCCCACTTTGTATATTTGAAAAGAAATCTGTAGTGACGTCTCCGAGGAGGAATGATCGGCAATGTGCTCATGTCTTGCGGCGAGTATTAAGGCAGCGACACAGGACCCTCCGCACCACCTGGACAGTTGACTTTGGGCTGCTCAAACCCAACTGGGTTTCCCTTTAAAGGGGGATCTGGTTTTGTAAAAAAAAATCTAAAGTGGCAACAATTGGGCATAGACAAAAAAATTATGGCTCACATTCAGGGATTTGTCGCTGATACACAGCCACTCCACTACCAGTGGTTCTCCTCCTGGTGGTAACTGTAGACCTTAAGTGTATGTTTGGGCTAATACATGTTCTTGGAAGTTCAGTTTGAGGCCAGAAATTGGTCACATGGTCACATGTGCAATAACATAATAGGGCTCATCTACCCGGTCCCTTGATTCACAGAAAGTGCATTGTCGTTGTATAATGCCCTGTGCCCCCGATTCACTTAGATTGTGCGCCCATATCCTGCAGTGGTCGCTTCTCCGCTCAGGTCCGCGAGTTCACCTTCTTTGAGTGGTGCATGGAAGTGCATTGTCTTGCGACACAATTTGCAAGTTAAATCCTGCACCAGTCCGAATCAGTCGGATTGTCCGACGCAAGGCCTCAATTTGTGTCGTATGGGGGGCAGCGCAGCTGCAAAATCCCAGCACAGACAACTGTTGAATACCCGTCCAGCCGTGCAAATTCCGAAAACGGGTGACACAGTCTGCGAAAGGAGGCAGCGGTGACCCTTAGTAAATGAACCCCCAATGTTATCACAGGCCGTATCCGAGAGAAACCCCAGTGGTGGCAGTCATCATGATGGCTGATGCCCTCCCGGGGGGTAGGTGAGGGGTTAATAGCCATCGGTCTTACTCTGGTTTTGAAGGCCACAGAGCTGTAAGTTGAGGTAAGTTGGTGCTCAACACTAGTGATAGGGCAGAAGGTAGAATCCTCTTCCTGGAAATAGGTCACAAAAGCCATTGTTTTTCTCCTGAAGTCCTGGTGCCCATGGTGATGAATTCATGGACCAGGTCGTCAAGATACACTTAATATTTCTTCCCTGACCCCTTGCCCCTTCGATATCTCTTGCCACTTAAATAAAGAAGTAACACCTTGTGTGATGTGGAATAAGTAGTCCACAGTGGCCACTATATTAGGAACACTACTATCCATATGTATCACAAACAATAATAACTAAATTACTAGATATCATAGACATTCAGTTATAAAACAAGACATCTGACAATCTGGGGTAGAAGGTCTCTTAGGGTAAGGAATTACCACTATTGGCCCTATCCACTGCCTCATGGCAGATAAATAAGTCCCGGATACTATCTGGTCAGTATCTGCTAGTTGCAGTCCATACACTGAAACCATTAAACATGTAAACCAAACAAGATGCGCATGAGGAGTTACGTCTCAAGCATCCGCAGTTCTACGTTCGACGTTTGCCTCGCTTGGCCACCTGCCTTCAGGCTAGCCAACTTAACTAACCAACCCCCTCCCATTCATTAACGCTCTCAGTTGTGAACCCTTCAGCCATGGGACTGGGTCATGATGACCCACCAGCCCGATTCACAACAAGTGTGGCAGGACATTCTTTTGGGCCAATAGAATGAAGAAATAGGAGGAGATACGAAGAAACGCCAAGTTCTGTCTCTTGAAAAAGGGCCTATCCAAACCCTTAGGCTACATTCACACACATGTATGGGGGCGGATATAGGGCCGACGTATGTATGGCCATATACGTCCCCCATACACTCTATGGGTCGCGGCACTGTACGGTTGCAGCAGACGTGCGGCACATACCGCTCCGTAGCCCGAGTAGAAAGATAGGAAGTCCTATTCCTATGGAGAGGGCGGGGGGAGCAGCGCTCCCCTGCTCTCTCCGCAGCGCGATGTATGCAGGCCGTACCTACGGTACGGGCCATACATCGTGAATGGTAGCCTTAATGTGTCGATTCTCTTTTTCCTCTAACCACTAAGTCATTTAGAGTCCATGCCAAGAGAGGTTTCACACTGGAGGGGAAAAAAAAGGGACTGGTGGTGAATTAGTCCATGTAACTTTACTCAATTTCTTAGACTTATGTCAGTTTTGATAGGATAAACGGGTGGTATGAGCCGGATGAGAAGAGTTAGCGGGGATGTAAGAGACAGTGGGGTTATTACTAAGGGTACACTACTGACTTTCGTCGGACTGTTCGCCATTTTCGGATTGCACAGCTTTGATATTAACATGGGTTGCGCGGGATTGTGGTGCACGCGATCGGATGTGGCGCAGCTGTGCATAGACATCGGGTGTGGGCCGTCGGACGATCCGTATGAGATCGGATTGACGCAGGATTAACTTTCAAATGTGTCGCAAGCCCAAGCCATTACATGCACAGGAGAAAGAAGGTGAATCGGGGACTGAGGCGGGAAAGTGACACATGCAGGTATATGGGCGCACGATCTTAGGCAAGCACAAGCAGATGTGGCATTCTGAGTGGAGCCCCGTCAAAAGAGTGGGATTGGGTTTGTGGGTTTAACTGTTTAACTTCTTGTTGAATGTGGACAAGTTTCTTTTTCAACCGTATAAACTATGAAACTGGGGCTGGCAAAACTCGTCCATGCACGCATTGGGGGGACATCATCCCATGACGTCATCTGACCCTGCACAGGCCAGTTATGGCTTTAACGAGTTAACACCTTGCGATGACGATTGTGGGTGTTATCAGCAGAGGGATTCAGACACAAACTTGGACCAGTCCCAAACCCTCTAATAACTTCGGGGTCAGGTCCTAGGGACACGAACCCACAAACCTCAGTAGAACACACTTTGGCTTGGGACCATCATCACTAGCCATGAGTAGTGTCAGTGGCTGCTATAAAGCTCTGCTTCTCTACAGGAAGAGACTAATAGATGATGTCATGTCTCATTATCAGTGTTCCTGCTGACATACACAATCTCTACCGCAGAGGCCCGAGAGGAAAGGACTTATCGCTGCTTTTTATGCCTTGAACATTAAAATCACAGCTAATTCTATAAATTCATTCGGGTCCCATTGTGCGGCTCTGTGTTCCGGCTCCGGTCCTGATATTGCTTTGTAAAAGAGAGTGAAATATGTGCGATAGCAGAGACATCATCTACCATCTCCATGCACATTACATAAATTAATACGCGCATGACAAATTATAAGACTCTCTCTTGATTCATCGGATGGAACAGGTTCCTGCGTTTCGTCTGGTTCTTACTTATCACTGTGGGAGAGGCAAACCTCCAAGGGGCAAAAAGTAAACACCTCTACCGGTAGATTTCTGATGTTGTGGGTTTCTGTTGGGAATTTTAAAAAAGTCTAATTATTCCCCAAAATTCACAAAAATTAAAACAGGCAGCTAAAGAAATATTAATGAATAAAATGAATAAAATATAATTACTTATTATACTATATACTGAGTATAAGCTGAGTTTTTTAGCACATTTTTGTGCAGCAAATTCCTTACTGTCTATATACGGGATATATATATAAAAACATAAACTGAATCCTCAGCTTTCGAGGCCCAGGAAGCCTTCTTTATCTTCGCGTAGCGGCGGGTCCCGGTCAGCGCCTCTTTTGCTTTTAGGTGGAGCGCAGGCCCGGTGACAGCTCGCATGCGCACACGGCATCCCTGGTGACGGCTTGTTGATGTAGCAGTCAGCTGAGATCACAGATTGTGCTGGACACGTCTAGCTCTAGTAGTGCAAAGCCAACCACTCTGTATACCAGGGAAATCACAAACTATCCAACTAACCCCAACCCTTTTGGTCAAGGACCCGGTGGGAGGATACCCAATCTATCTGACAAGAGGAATGCTAACAACCCAGGTGTTCTGATACACACAACCCAACCAACCAAAATTTTAAGGGCCACAGTTATCAGGTTTGTGCACCTGAAACAGGCCAAAAGCCACGATTATCACTTCTACGACCCTCTCGCTGGTTGGGCAAGGAGGACGCGGGTCGCGGCTTGCAATGGGCCAGGCGCGGACAGGAAAGACCCTTGTGCATTGCCTTGCTTGCGCCCTCGTTATCAAAGACTACTGATTAGAGTAGGAGCGAGCATACATCCACAGCTTGATGCTCGTCGCGTTAATTAGCGGAGTCTGAAACGCCGTGCTCAGGACGAGTATTTCGCCCCTGCTCGAGCCACGAGCTTCACTCCAACGCACGGCCAAGCCCACAGTGACCCACACGGAGCTCTTCAGTGAGAACCAATGCCGATGTTCCGTCATCTGCTAAATTCATCAGTGACCGTTTATTGGTCCCCTTGAGCAAGCTCGCGTCTCACATGACTTCCAATGGGGCTCGTTTCGAGACGAGCACTCGAGCATTCGGGCAAAAGTCGTCTCGCTAATACGAGCACCAGCGCATTTTGTGCCGCTCATTCTCTCTGCCGCAAGCCCACCGCTACAGAGCATCCTGCACAGATCAGCTCCTCATCGCAAATATCCTCTTCCATGATTAATGTAACTTATCCACATGGCCCACCATGCGTTTTTTTCAACTGTCTAAAAAACCGGCTCGCCATCGCCACCGTCCTTTTGACCGTCAAAAATGATACTGCCTGACCTCTGTCCATAATGGCATGATCGCAAATTTACATGTGTCATGGAATTTCCAATGATCGTCAAGCCACGTTCTTTATTGTTTTTGGAGGGACACAGACACGGTTGAACGATCAGTTGAACTGAGCCTGAACCAGACAGGTTCCACAGAGGATGGACATGGATGTATAACACAGATCGAGAAATGGGGAGTGCGCCTCAATAACGATCCATGTTACAGATTAATTCCTGCACCATACTCTGTCTGTAGGGTTGCATTTTTAACTCTTCCTTCCGAGAGTCCCCAGTTGGAGCAGGACACAGGATGCAGGTCCTTATGTTACATATCAAGGGAGGATGAGTCCCGGGGCGAGTCTGTTCTGCACATCTGTTCACGACTTATACCAACAGGCAATCAAGTACTGCAGGAAGAAAAGTGTTAAGGGTGTGACAGGCGCAGTATTTCACGTAGTGGATCTGCCCACACGCCATCATTTCACCGACGCTTCCGTGTGCATACATTCTGTTGTCTTATCTGTGTGTTCTGTAGTTCAGGATATAAGTGCTGTGTTGCTGGAACCGCTTTTGGATGCGAGGTAATCACGTGAGGACGGTATTACTGACAGGACATGGCGGACATTTATCAGGCGAGCTTGTACAGGGGCAGAATGCAGTGAGAGGTAAAGGTGCATTCACACATGTGCGTAAGCATGCTACGTTATTGCTGGTAATGACTGTGTTGGCCAAAGCGAGTTTTGTAAGCCGGCAAATCTCTTCTTCTCAGCCGTTGTAATGTTTAACGCGCAATGCGCTATAGACGCCAAGTGTGAGTGGCACCGTAACTCACCCCTATGCCCGCTACTGCTATGCCGGAGGAAGTAAGGGACGCATCCAAGTCAGTGACACAATTTTATTTGGACTTAAGGCCAGTGGCAATAAGTGCATTTGTGAACCCTTTTTGGGTGTTTTAAGCAATCTGTTAAAAAAAGCACGCTTTTTGAATCAATTTTGTACCTTTCCAATCATCCTCACTTAGATATTGGAAAAACAATGTCAAAACCGCATGTTTTTTTTAATGGATCGCCTTAAAAACGGCCCATAAAAAGGGTTCAAAAGCGCAACGTGTGCCACATGGGCCTTGGGTGATGGTCAGACAGTGCCGTCCTTAGGCTGCGTTTGTAAACACGTACGCAGACAGAGAGCCCACCGGGGGTGGGCCGTGGCCTGAGGCATTGGGAAAGTCTTGGTGTTTTGCGTATATTTATGCAGACGGTAGATAGGAAAATTCAGCCAACGCATGTATCGTTTCCTGCGCGCTTGTTACCATAACATTGTGTGTTTTCAATGGAAAGCAGATGCAATCGGCCAAGGCTTGGGTGTTTGAATGGTTGTGTTAATGCAATATTAAACACCAGTGTAAGTACAAAACACATGGGGGGAAATCAGTTTTCTCCTTATTTTGTGCTTTTGTTTTGCCGCTTAAAAACTAAAGTTTACTTTATAAAAGGAGACCCCCGATCCTGCTAAAGCAGGACTCAAAAATAAACACGTCACAGCTTATAGAAGGGCTTGGCAAAATATTGCTCTTATATTACCAACTATGATTAGCTAATTAAAAGAGTTGATTCCTTGGAAGGAAGGAAGCACAGGGATTACAAATTATGAAGCTAGATACCAACAGACCCGTAGGACTAAAGGGTGATGGCACACGTGGCATTTTCAGTCCGCATCATTTGAGATTACCATGCGTTTGGTGCATGAACCTGTTATAATCAGTAGATAAATAGGTTCAATCAGGCAGCCAAATGCAATGGTAACCAGGAAAAAAATGATGCGTTTAACCAAGGCATGCAATTTTTTTTACCGGTTAAGGGCCCTTTCCTGTTTTTTCATGTCCATTTGCAATTCCCCACCTTCAAAAACCTATAACTTTTTATTTTTACACGTAAAGAGCTGGCGTTAACAAATCTGCACTTCTTAGTGATGGTCTTTAAATAAATTCCATGCCTGTCACTCGGAAGCCGGGAAGAAAAAAAAAAACACTGTTCCACAAATGCCAATGAAAATGAGGTGAAACAACGCATGTTGCAGACATTTTCTTGTCTGGACTTAGAAGTATACGTCTTTCACTGAGCGCACCACTCACCCCAAGAACATGTCTACCATTCTTCTTTGGAGGCGGTTACGATTAAGGGGGATACCAATGCGTATAGCGGTTGATAATGTTTTCAATACATTTGTACGCAAAAATTAAAAACCTCCTGTTACCAAAAACTATTTTTTTGGCGCTAAAACTATATGTAACTTTGGTTGTACGGAGCTGTGGGTGGTGTAATTTTTGCGAAATTGATAAATTTCAATGATACATATTTAGGACTGTGCGAACCTTTTGTCACTTTATAGATTTTATATTTTTCACAATGGCAAATACAAGTGCCATTTCGAATTTGGGCGCTAGTTTACGTTACGGGTTTCAACGCATTGAAAAACCGTTTATTATTTTGCTAGATGGCAGTTTCAGACGCGCGATACCTGATGTGTTTAGATTTTTACTGTTATTTATATTATGTTCAGTTTCGGGAAAGGGGGGTGATTTGGGGTGATTGAAATTTAGTTTTTTCTTATTAATTTTTTTGTTTTTAACTTTTTTTTATTTTTATGATACATATTTTTCAGGACTCCCTAGGGTACTTAAACCCTAGGTTGTCTGATTCGTCCTACAAATACTTGAAATACTACAGTATGTGCTATCAGCAACATTGTAATGAAGCGGGTTAAAACGATAAGCCTACGGGTCTTGGAAGATCCTGAGGGCTACCATGGAGAGAAGATCCCCGATGACGTCACGGGGGAGCCGCGATCCCAGGTAAGATGGCGGCGCCCATGAGCCATTTGAGGCTGCCAGCAGCTTTGCAGCAATAGCAGCAAGGACTTAACGGCTATGGAGAGGCTCAGCCGTGAGCCCTCTCCTGTGCCAGCGCGACCATGACCGCCGGCGGGAATACACGGCGGCTTGTGGGTCGCGAACGGGTTTTAAACAGAATGAAAATGCATGATAAAAAAACGGACCAAAAAAGCAATCCGTTTTGACCGTTTTTTTCCGACCAATTATATTAATGAGGAGAATTGAAAAAACGGAAAAAACAAAAAAAAACGTTGGTCATAAAACAAATGCGCTTTAACGCATGCGTTTTTAGCTGAATGATTAAAAACGGCGCCCAAAAACGGGTTCAAAACGGCAATTTGGAGCCACCACCCTAAGTGTCCCGGTTATCCAGGAGGAAGTGTGATGGTTAGATTTCTTATAAAATGGAAAAACAGGTGTGAAGATAAAGGGTTAAACGCCGCATTTATCCGTTGTTCAGCGGTTTTTTTTCTGTATCTAAGGGCACTGTGTGTTTGCGGGGGATGGGATCCAGGCATCTATTTTGTTCCCTTCGTTGTTCCTTGTTCCGTCTTTGCGTCATTGGTTCAGGTCTTGTATGTAATCTCGGGTCTTGTCCCTCTAGATGTTTTTATGTCTAGCGCCTTCAGTGTCTTGGGTCCTCGCGTTTTTTTTGTGGATGCTCTCGGTTTTACAGGTTGTTTTTACATGTTAGCTACCGGGTGTTGCATAGGTCGAGCATACATGGGGAGCTAGTTGACTGTACCATTCTCTGGCTGATGGGAGGACGTGTGTTAGCCTTTTTTCTATAGTCTCCATGGAGACCGTTAAGTATACAGTCAGGGAGGGTGCGCAACTGCATGTCTATATGACAGACAACAAAAACTTTGGTGAGACAGCAGTGAACTGTGATAGGGTGGGAGGGGGGTATCTGATGTATGACCCTGTAAATACAGGTCATCAAGGATCAACCGACCGAAGTGACTGCAAGGACCCAGATGAAAGAAAGGAAACAACTGACTGAGGTTATATGGTGAATTAAAGAATCCTGGATGCAAATGAGTGATGGAAAGACTGGTGTAGCAATGTAGTTAAAGGGTTAATAAGAATAAGGGGGAAGCGAGTGCCTCCTTGATTAGTGGCTATGTAATTAGGATGCGAGTGTTGGAGAGGCGAGGACTTTTGTGACCTATGAGTCCGGTCCAGTAAATGCTGCTAGTTCTAAGTGGTTATGCACAGAATGCGGTAATGAGGCGGTGTTCTGCGAAGATACCAGGGACAGCCGCGCTACGTAGTACTCCAAACGCCGAGGAAATGCAAAATAATGCCAGGAAAATACAAGGAATAAAAAACTAACTCTAAAAACAAATTACCTACAAATATGACTCGAGTAGATTTCTCTATTACCGACACGCTAAAGGACGGCGGCGGAAATTACACGGGAGCGCTTAGGCGGCGCGCGCATTCACCAAGCTAGGTTATGCAATGTTACATTAAGAAAGCCCGACGCGGGTGCGAGAGGCGCGCCAAGATTACGGGTCTCACATAAATTGGATTTTCTTGTAAGACTGTCAATTCACTTGTAATGTATTAGCTCAGTCACAAACCAGAGCTGCATCCAGGAAGTTCAGCTGCATCAGGGACACTTAAGTCATCGATCCAGGCACCGGGATGTGGATCTTCGTATATCTGTAGTCCATGGCCTCCTTATTCTAAAGCAACGGTTTTAATATAAACTAATTATGCTAATGAGTATGAAGGGCTCTGGGGAGGAGGTGTTGCTAGGCCCCTCGAGATGTAGCTTCACAGGCTGTTTCCCAATGTCTCCACCTTATCTGTGTCCCTTAGCACTTCCCCCTCCCCTGTCTTGAAGTAATCTCCACGCAGAGTGGGATGAGGAAAGGGCTCTTGCACAGTAAACAGTCTGTGAAGATAAAGAATGAGTGGCTCTGGTATCACCCCCGAGCCCTTTAAGGCTCATTAGCATAAATGTAAAAGATTATTTTAGAAAAGGAAGGTAGCATGAATCTTACCTATAAGTGATGCAGTGAGGTTCTACTCTTAGTAGCGATCTTCTCCATAGAAGTGACAGGCAGTGAGGTCTCCCTCTTAGTAGCGCTCGTCGCATAAGGTGACAGAGTGATGGTCTGCCTTTAGTAGCGCTCTCTCATATGAAGGTCGGTGATAGCAGTGAGGTCTCTCCTCTGTAGTAACGATCTCTCGATAGAGTGACAGCAGTGAGGTCTCTCCTCTTAAGTAGCGCTCTCCCTCATAGAGGTGGACAGCGCAGTCCTAGTGATGGTCTCTCCTACTTTAGTAGCGCTTCTCTCCAATAGTGATGGTGACAGCAGTGAGGTCTCTCCTCTTAGTAGGCTCTATCCCATAGAGGTCGCATAGCAGGAGGTCTCTTCCTCTTGAGAGGCCTCATTCCTGATAGAGAGTAAGCAGTGAGGTCTATCCTCTTAGTATTAGACGCCTCTATCTCCCATAGAGGTTGACAGCAGTGAGGGCTCTACTCTAAGTACCGAGTTTCTCCATAGAGATGAAGCCTGTGAGGCTCTCTCTTAGTAGGCTTCGCCATAGAGATGACAGCGGAGTGAGGTCTCTCCTCTTAAGTAGCGCTATCCCATAGAGGTTGATGACAGCAGTGAGGTCTCTCCTTTAGTAGCGCTCTCTCCCTAGAGGCGACAGCAGTGAGGTCTCTCCTCTTAGCAGAACTATCCAATTAGAGGTGACAGCAGGGGGGTCGTCTCCTCGTAGCAGCATCTCTCCATGGATGGGGTTGATGGTGACAGCAGTCAGGTATCTCCTCTTAGTGCGCTCTCTCCATAGAGGCGATGAGCAGTGAGGTCTCTCATCTTAGTAGCGCTCTCTCCCCATAGAGGTGAACGTAGTGAGGTCTATCCTCTTAGTTAGCGCTCTTCCATAGCAGTGGGTGACAGCGTGAGGTCTCTCCTCCTTAGTAGCGCTCTCTCCATAGATGCAGGGGACAGCCGTGAGGTCTTCTCTCTTTAGTAGGCGCTCTCTCCATAGAGGTGACGAGGCAAGTGAGGTCTCTCCTCTTGACTAGTAGCAGAGTCTCTCCATTAGAGTATGACAGCAGTGAGGTCTCTCCTCTAGTAGACGCTCTTCCATGAGAGATGGACAGGCGAGTGGAGGTCTCTCCCTCTTAGTGAGTCGCTCTCTCCATAGAGGTGCAGCAGTGAGGTCTCTCCTCTTCTACGCTCTCTCCCTAGAGGCGACAGCATGAGGCTTGCTCGTAATAGCGGTCGATCATAGATGGTGGACGGTGACACAGTGAGGGTCTCTCCTCTAGTACACGCTATCTCCATAGACGGGGACGCAGTGAGGTCTCTCTCTTAGTAGCAACAGTCTCTCACCATAGAAGGTGACAGCAAGCAGTGAGGGTCTCTCTCTTAGTAACGCATCGCTCCATAGACGGTGACAGCGTGAGGTCTCTCCTCTTAAGTACCGCCTCTCCATAGAGGTGACAAGGCCAGTGACGGTCAGACCTATCTTAGTAGCGCTCTCCCATAGAATCAGACACGGTGACCAGCAGAGTGAGAGTCCTCTCTCTTCTTAGTAGCGCTCTCTCCATAGAGTGACAGCAGTGAGGTCTTCCTACTTAGTAGCGCTCTCTGTCCATAGATGGTGATAGACGTGAGGTCTCTCCTCTTAGTAGTGCTCTCTCCATAGATTGGTGACCAGCAGTGAGGCCTCTCCCTTAGACTGGCAAAGAATAAAAACGTACTAACCGGAGCCGGGACTGGGCCCCCTTAATACCGCATACCCAAATATAAAAACCAAACAGAGAAGAAAACCATGCGTAACCATTCTCAATAGTGGGTTGACTCGGGGGCGGCCACAGCTTTATTGAAACCATTGATAATTAACCATTTCTTTGTTTGAATATATAGAAACACTTTTAACACCATTCCACTTACATAACACCAGAGAACAACCCTGTATGCCTGCCAGTATGTAAGGGCAATGATGTAGGGCAGTGTTACCCTCAAAAACCGACCACGGAGGAGGTCATGTATCCATAACTACATGACCCTTCCGCCCCAGACAACCAAAAACACACCATATCCAAATCCGTCCAAAGATGGACGCCAACAGGTAAAAGCAACCACACTGGGTGCCCACCAGATGAGGTAATACACCACTTTTCCTCTGGCGCAAACAAATTGCGGACACCGAGGTCTGTCACATCCACTATTGCTGCTCGCTCTACTCGTACCATATGCCCTGCTTATGTCCTAACATCGCCACCTAGGGGGGGTTAGCAGAAGAAAGAAGGGTAAGCGCTCCAGGTCGGAATGGATTAGTGTATCTGTCACCTAAGGTGAATGTAGCTAGCAGATGACGCCGCCACTTAAATGACGACACGGAATAATCGGCGATTCGGTAAGATCAAAGCTGTGTTTTTTACAAGCAGTGCAGGACCCGGAGACCTCACCCACAAGTGTTGGTACCATAGAAGCCCAAAGTTCCACACCCCAGACGGATATTCAGTGCTGATCTGCACAATAAGTCACACAATTGTCCTAGGCATCACATGTGGCAAAACCTGAAACGAGAATGCATTACAAAGAAGCAAACTTAAAGTGATATACCTGCAAAACAAAGAATGCCAGGCACACCTTATCCATCCCACCCCTAAACTAAAAAGAACTACACACTAGCTGTAAGTGCAGCGCAATTTTAAGAGAATGGGACATATATTCCTTAGGAAGGAGTCCAAATTCACTAAAACCTCATAAAACAGCAGAAATTGTAAAAACTTCGCAGGAAACTGATTTGCAGGAGCAAAAAACCAGTCCCACGCACACAAAACTTAGAAAACAAGGAAACCTCAATTACATGACAAGTCTCACCCCAAAAAAAACAGCCATGAGGCCAGCCCCAAACCAATACCCTTATCAAGTTACCGTGACACAATGGCATCTACATAAAGCAAGGGCCAGGACAGGCAATCAGCCCCTACAACACATCTGTCGTCGCTAGGATCAACAAAAACAGCTCTCTAAAAACTCATGGCGCTAATATCCAAACCCTTCGATGCGGGCGATTATACCCATTGCGGACATGGAGACCCTACTAGCAAAAAACCCAGCCATCGTCAAACCGACATACTGAAAAAACCAGAAGGCCAGGACACCGCTGCTAAAGCGACTCGCACAACAGGCAAAAAGACAGCGCAAGGCCATTGTAACTGCTTCCCCCTCTTAGGCAAAAAAAAATACCGTCCCCAAAAATAAAATTTTCAATACGACTAAAAATGGATTCAGTGAAAGAGCGACAAACCAAGACGTGCGGAAAGGAAAGGAAAAATAGCAGGTACTGCAATGCGGGCGAGTCACAAAGGACCACAGAAATTATGAGAGTAACCAGTAACCAGAGAAGAGGGACCCCTTATCCACCAGATCACACAAAAATATACTAAAACCACTTAAAATGAATGAAGCTCGCCCAACGGTAAACGCGATCAATAAGACATCATCCAGCTGGCGACCCCAATTATTGGACAAATGCCGCGAACAGAGATACTAAGTATAGACAGATTCAGCGTCCGTTTGCCATAAGGGCGCAGACTCGCTTGCAAAACCATTCACACTCTAAACAAGGGAGGAATATGATACAAATAATCCAGATCATTCATTAAGCTTTTAGGACACGCACGGTGAGGGTTTGTGGCTTCACCTGAAACTGCTCTACCAAATCTGAGAGCAAACTTCCAAAAATATGAAAAAAAAAAAAAAAATGAGAAATACACAGAGAAACAAATGAGTCTAAGAGAAAACTGCCATATGTAGAATTACTCAGCCTTTTTTGGGAACCACTATGAGGCAGGACGGGCACAGCCACGGACAGGGACAGGATGGGAGCAAATTGTTGCCCCAACAGTTGGGGACTATACACGCCAGACTACAGCACCATAAATTAGACAGTGGCCGCTGTTACAGCATGGAGCAGACCTCCGCACTGCCACATGAGGAAACGCAAGGTGGAAAAAGCAAAAGGAAGATGCCCCAACTAAGGGCATAGTGGTAACTCGTAGCCAAAGCCCACATTAGTAACCTCAAATCAGAATAATTTACTCAAATATTGTGATCTCATTAATGAATGGCTGGTCCATTGTACCAGTGCTGCAATCCTGTGTCCTACCTCCTCATAGATTGTAAGTCTTTGTGATTTTATTGGACCAGCCCCATCATGACACTGCTATCCACCCCTTCTCTCATAGACTAAGTTTGGGGGCAAGCCATCACTCAATGTATTACGTGGCTACGATATGTCAATGTTAGGTGTAGGTATTTGTTAAGGTACTAAATGAAGGGTAGAAATACAATATATGAAGTGCTATGAGAAAGACTGTAAGCTCGTGTGCCGCAGGGGAGGTCCCTTATTACTATGTCCTCGACCCGGCAAGTCTATTTTGTCCCGCATAGGTAGGTAAAATGTCGTAAGCGTCTGCGGTAAATTATGACAATGCGCTCGATAAATACGTATTATGAGAACTTGTATATAGCCCATGAGTTGTACAGCGCTATGGAATATGACGGAATAGATAACTACAGATTTATTTTAGTACTATGGTCCCATAACAACACCAGGCCTTTCGCCCCTCCTAAATCACATCTCAGCCCAGTCACATCCACGGGGAAGGGAGAAAGAAACTGTCAGGACATTTTCCGGGTAATATCGCACAAACCCAAATCTGGTAAACACTTGGATATAATTCTGGCCATAATTTTGAGTGTTTTGATTTGAATTAATGACTGCACTCAGAATGGCGCGGCTTGTAAGCAAAAATCACCAAATCCACAGACAAGGACCAAATGTCCAAGTGATGGTTCGGTAGGATCTGACTGGTGTCATTAGTAGGTGAGCAGCTGAGAGGAGAAACATCACAGAAATAAGTCTCACTAACGCGACGAGGCTAGGGGTGATATAGAGTGACCATAATATATGTGAGCTTCAGCAAACTAACCTCTCTTTTGAAGCGTTCGCCCAAATGCAATCCCAAGGTGAAATACAAGACACAAAATTGCAGATTAGAAAAGACCCCCAATCCTGCAGCAGAGGAACTCACCCACAGGGGGGGGGGGGGGGGGCAGAGCTACTGGGCTTCTGATCACCAGCCATGTGGACTAAGAGAGGCGCTGGAGGTATCGGAACGCGGCATTGAGACCAGAGGAGCAATGCGAGATCGGCGGCTATGGAGGCGGAGGGACTGACAGCAGGGCGGAGGCTGCAATCGGATTTAAAGACCTAGATATGAGAGCGAGGCCAATCCCCAGACGTCGGCGTCGACAGGAGTGGAGTAGGTTTTTGCAGTGCACTCCAGGAAAACGCGGAGGATGAGTGATATAAACCGAGTCCAGTCATGGGATTTGTAAAGACCTGGCGACTGGATGGTGGAGAGAGCTGCGCCAATCCCCCAGACTGGAATAGCCAGTAGGAGTGGGTTGCAGACACATCTAAAATTCATATAACAGAGCCCACATCACCAGTTCGCATGCGTGCACACCCTGGAGGAGGAAAGTTGCGTGAGCATAAGGCCCATAGAAAGGGGGGGGGGCAAGTCTTCATCAGGGACCTCACACTTCTATAGGAGTATGATGGGGGGTGGGGTGTGTTGACTCAAGCTGTGGCAGGGGGCTGAGACTCCTAACACCACATGTGAGGGAAGGATCCAGCACCAGAGTAGGGAGCGGGCTTACACAACTTGCAGCTAAGCCTTACTGCAAGCACTGCAAGGTTTAAAGATGATGCTAGAAGCAGGGGAGTGAGGATGGGGCTGTGTGTGCTCAAGGGCACTTGTATCAAGTTGAAGGTGCCAGGGCAGGAGATTTTACTATAGATAAGCTCTAGCAGGACTATGGGGACATGTGGGGTGTGCAGTGACAGTATAGTACAAGCAGATGCTGGGGATGGGGACGCATAGAGCTATTCCCGGTATGGCAAAAACCACTTATAGGGAACCTGTGGGTGTGAGGATGTACGAGTAGTAGCAAGCAGATGGCTGGGGAATTGCACTAGACTAGAGCACGCCGCCTGGCAGCACCTATAGGACCATTGGTTGGGTTGAAGTACAGGAGTAGGCGTAGAAAAAAACGCAGATCCTGGGGCAGGGGACAGGCTCATTACAGCTACTGCCAGACGGCCTGATGATAGGGGAGGGAGAGGGGAGGAGACAGCCCATACCTGGAAGTGACTGAGCAGGCCATGGGATTGCCTCTGCAGGGAGGTGGTGGGACAAGCAGGACTGGGGTGCAGAGTCGCATGCTATGAAGGAGAGAGGACTCGGCGGTGACTTCCTCCGAGCCTGGAGCAGGTTGTAGGAGACAGTACAGCGGGGGAAGCAGCCATGGTGGTTTCCATCAGGAGTGACGCAGCCATGCCGAACCCCGAGCATTGCAGACGACAGGAGCATCCTCAGACAGCAAGAAACGGCGGGAAAACCGATGAAAAACTGAGCTGCGGTTCTGTAATCAGAAGTATTTGACATGTGCTACCTCCTGTACCGCCCCAAATATAGCCACGCCCCCAGCAAGTATCACTCTGAGAATAAAGATGAGAGGGTAGAGCAACATCAATTAAAGGGGCCACATTACCTTTTATTGTATTGGGAATGCTAGCCACCCTTTGAGCAGTCATTAGCCCAACGGCCTATGCGCCTCGGGGCTATCAAGTAGCGCTCTCTCTATAGTAGGTGGATAAGCAGTAGGTCCTCTCATAGGAGCTCGCTCCATAGATGGTGACAGCAGTGATCGTCTCTCTTCATAGTAGCGCTCTTTCCATAGGGACAGGTTGACCAGCAGTGAGAGGTCTCTCATTCATATGGCGCTCTGTCTCCAATAGAGGTTGACAGCAGTGAGTCTTATTCATAGTAGCGCCTCTCCATAGAGGTGACAGCAGTGAGGTCTCTCCCGCTCTTAGTAGTAGGCGCTCTATGCATAGACGTGTGGTGAACAGCACCCTGTGAGGTTCTCCTCTTAGTAGCGCTCTCTCCATAGAGTGACAGCACGTGAGGTCTCTCCTCTTAGTAGCGCTCTATCCATAGAGGTGACAGCAGTGAGGTCTCTCTTCAGTAGCGCTCGATCCATAGAGCAGGTGACCGCAGTGAGGGCATCTCTCTTCATATAGCGCTCTCTCATAAGAGCGGTGACCAGACAGTGAGGTCTCTCCTCTGTTTAGTAGCGCACCTCTCCATAGATGAGGGGTGGAGTGAGCACGTGAAGGTCTCTCCTCTCTTTGTAGATACGCTCTCTCCATAGAGCCGGGGTTGACAGCAGTGAGGTCTTCCGTCTTAGATAGCGCTCTATCGGATAGAAACTCATGGGGACAGCAGTGAGGTCTGTCTTCCATAGTAGCGCTCTTCTCCATGAGAGGTGACAGCAGTGAGACTCTATCTCTTAGTCACACCGCTCTGTCTCCATAGAGAGTGACAGCAGTAGTGGAGGTCTCTCCTCTTATGAGCGCTACTCTAGCATAGAGCAGTCGACAGCAAGAGCAGGCTCTCCTCCTTAGTAGCAGCTCTCTCCAGACTAGAGGTGACAGGCAGTGAGGGTCTCTTCCTATTAGGAGCGCTCTATCCACCTTAGAGGTGACAGCAGTGAGGGGCTCATCTCTTCAGAGTGCGATATATCCATAGACCGGGGAGAAGCAGTGAGGTCTCTCGTCAGAGTAGCGCTCTCTCCATAAGGCAGGTGACAGCAGTGAGGTATCTCCTCTTAGTAGCGCTCTCTGCATTGAGAGGTGACAGCAGTGAGGTCTCTACTCTTTAGTAGCGCTCTCTCCATAGAGAGGTGACAGCAGTGAGGTCTCTCCTCTTAGTAGCGCTCGTTATCCATAGATGTGGTGACAGCAGTGAGGTCTATCTTCATAGTAGTCGCTCTCTCCATAGAGGTGTGACAGCTAGTGAGGTATTCGTCATAGTAAAACAAATGCGGATCCTCTCCATGAGGTCGACCAGCAGTGAGGTTTGCTATCTGTCCTTAGTAAAGCTTATCTCATGAACTTGGACTATGTGACAGGCAGTGAGGTCTCTCTATTAGTAGAGCTCTATCCATAGAGGGTGTGACGCCGTGAGGTCTCTCTTCATAGTAGTGGCGCTCTATACATAGATGGTGACAGCAGTGAGGTTCTCTCCTCTTAGTAGCCTCTCCATAGAAGGGGACGACAGTTTGAGGTCGCTACTCTTTAGTAGCGCTATCTGCTAGAGGGTGACAGGCAGTGAGGTATTCCTTTAGTAGCGCTCTATCCATAGACCCCCTGCTGGTGTCATGATGTTGGGGGCCATGGCATAGGACAATCAGTCGCCTCTAGTAGTGATAGGAGGACACACTGCCCCCTGCTGGTGTCATGATGTTGGGGGCCATGGCATAGGAAGGTGAAGGTTTTCAACCAATGGGGAAATACTCGCGCTGTACCCCTGCGACCCAAAGGCCCGCTTGGGTGACAATAATCAGGTGCGGATTCCGTGTGAAAAACTTCATCGCGGCATGCGCCACCGGGTGAGTGGGCGCGCGGAAAGGAACATACCGGTTACGTGAAAATCCCGGGCCCGAGCCGGACCCGATCCAACCACCAGAGAACTACGGGCGCCGCTGTATCGCGAGATGGACCCCGGAGATTGCAGTTAAATCTGCCCCAATGAAGGGGGATGGATTGTTTTGATGGGGCACGGATCGCAACAGGGAGCTACCGCAACCAGATAATTCAGCAGTGGTGTCATACTGAGCGCGGTGACTTGCCCATCTCAAAAAACTTTTGTTAAAGCTCGGTTGAAGGTAGTTTCAAATAGAAATTTTACATTTTGGAACAATTAGACGATTTTTATATAGTTTGACAACCATTTTTTTGTCCGCCATAGGGACTTTGAAATAATGTTTATGCTTGAACACTCTATGTCCACTCACACTCTTCTAGCTACCATCTAGATGTTGGGGATGTTGTGTGTCGGCAATTGGTTCCCAATCAAGAAAAAACTGAGTAAAATCGTCGCTGATAGTGATGGTCGTAGTGGCTACTGAAGATCCCCAACTAACATGTGACCTTTTGCACAAACAATAATGATAATTATGGGTGCTAGGTAGTAATGCCAGCCTTTCCTGGTGGGGTATAGCCATTGGATCTCCTAAACCAGCTAAACCAATTTCTCTAACCAATTTTTGGCAAAAATTACAATGTATTGTAATTATATCTATGTTGACAATGAGGTTGTCTGAAGAAGGATTAACGAGCATAATTTAGTGATAAATAAGACCATCTTGGTTACAGAAATTGATTGGTGAGAAGCACATGAGACATGTCTTGTCAAATTACACTCCAGCTCTACTTGAAAAAAGCATGCCTGATTGCGAAAATCATATATGTAAGTACGTTTAAATTTTCCAACCATAACTATTATAGAATGCACTTGACCTTGGAAACTCCATGAATTAATGGTCTCTGGAACGTGATTATATTTTCTTAATGGCAAACAATGTCTTGTCTGTTGCCAGTGTTATTCAAGGTTGAAACAGTACAATATATTCGCAACAGGGGTTTTCCCACAAACAAAAGGTAGCTATATCACAGTATAGGGCCTTACTGCTGATCAGTGGGGGTCTTATGCTGAGCCACCCACAATCATGAACGGGGTCCAATGGAAGACACGTACCGGGTCACAGCGGACCGTCTCGTCACTACGTCAGAGTGACCATTCTGCTTCATTATATCTTTGGGAGCTGATCGGAGGGATCTTGAGCGCGGCATGGCTGGAATACTAACATTAGTCCCTGACGAAAGAACGAGGGGGTCCAACGAGGTGCGAGTGAACCCCATCGGATCCCTTGGTTTCCGTGTGATCGTGGGGTCTCATGACTGCGACGCCCCGATGAGCAATTAAGGGCCCAAGCTCGTGGATAAGGTGCCTAACCTTTGTTTGAAAATAGGAAACAAAACCAGGAAAAAACTTAACTTGACCAAGGCCAAGAGGTGACATCTCCAGACCCCATCTGCTTTTGAACAGACCACAAAAGCGCTGTACCTTATGAGATATTCACTTTTGGCACCAACATTGTAATTTTACACTTCTCTAGACTTGAATGGGTGGAATGAATGTTTTGCTTGACCCCTACTTCACTCAAATTCCCCTTGTATGAAGGGTTTTTGATGACTGTGGACACATAGATTGGGTTCACAATATGATATCAATGGATACCCATTAAGTAAGATGGTTCACGCGTCAATATTCTGGCATCCATTCGTGTGGAGCCAACATGGCTGCATTAACCTTTAATTGATATACCATGACTCATATGGGCACATTTACTAAGGTCCTGCGTGCCGCCGACTTGCATTTCCGGGAGGTTTTCCCCGAAGTAATTTTCCATTATTTGGCTGTTTTTGGCGGCTGGTAATTCCCCCCGGGTTATGGCACACTGCGATCGATTGTGGCGAATCATCGGCGCCGCGGCCGAATCCGGTTGGGTGCCGTCGGACACGTGACGGATTCGGGACAAACCGCTGAATTAAAAACGAATTGTCGTGGCAAGATCAATGCACTGCGCCAGGAAATAAGAAGGTGAAATCCGTCGGACCTCAGCGCAGGCCCGTTAGTGAATCCCCGGCAGACCTGAATCCGCGTCGTTATCAAGGGACGGCGGTCTGCGGGACGGTTGAATGGCACGTATAATAAGGTAAAAGGGTGTGCCCCAATATGTGGTACAAGCAAGTAATGAAAGCACAGGTATATACAAATAATTGTATTTTACTGTTTATATTACAAAATAAAAAATTCCCGTTTAGGGACAGAATTAGGCAAACAGCAAAGGAGCAAACAAAACAGATAAAAAAGCTATCAACATGACTCCGGTCAAACATGGTTGAGCAGGTTACATCAAAGTAGCACAAGAAAGTGCCAACAACATTTTTTTTATGGAGTGAGGACTATAAATAGGGTCCAAACGCGACATCAAGGTTGACAATGTTAGAGATAGGGAGCCCAATAAATGGTATAAAGAAAAACTAAAAATTTTTACAGGTGTCGGCAGAGAACCCGTAGAGGTAACTGGTGGGTAACGCGCTGTCTGCCAAAGTAGTATGGGTATAGAAGATGCGGAGTAACCTGGCACAAATACAAAAGGACCATAAAAAGTGTGCAACAATACCCCAATACACTTGTGTCCGCACAATAGGCTTCTATACCGTGACGTATCTAATATATGAGAAAAGAAATGGCTTACTTCCATCTAATAGGCCAGGGTCTGACCTTCAGATATTCTTCCTCTAATGACCCTTCATTACTGAAATACCTCGAGTGACCTTTATTACCCGCCCAGATTAACAATTATTGGGAGAGCGTAAGTACACATTTTCTAGTTTAGCTCTTTTAATTGAGCGGCAGTGAAATATTTTTGTGCTTACTCCGCTGAATCTCCTCCACGCCATGAGGGAGGGTCTTACCCGACGTAGAGGAAAACATAAAACTAAAATAACGTAAATCATTCTGTATAAAATAAAAAACGGACGAAAAGTGGAGACGTTCCAAAGACTTTATGCAATGATCTTCCCTTAAATTGGATGTGGGTTATACAGATGGAGCTCACATTTGATCCCGCTTAAAAGTCTCATAGTCGGGAACGATAATTATGCAAGTTTTGTGCATTTCAGCTAATTATAATAGAAAAATGATCTCAACACTCATAATGAATGACAGATCATCGGCCGCCCCAGTAGTGTTTTACTGGGCTGTAATACCTGTTTTCTGCACCCAATCTCTGACATAGGGGTGCAATTCCAGGTCCGTATTTCTACTATCCCGTCTATGACAAGTGGGAGTGAGGCAGGCAAGGGGCTTTGCCCGTGGTGGAAGTGGGGCCAGCAATGGGTGGTCCTTCCCCTGGGTCTAGCCCACCCTACCTATAGCAAGCCCAGGAATCAGAACCCAGTGCAGGCTATCCACAATGTGTATAACCAGCCCTGCTTGGTAGAACTGCCTGGCAGTGTACCTAACCCCCACTGTATGTATCAGTAGACCTCTTGATATCGTGGTAATGTGTCGGAGTGTGGGAACATCATACGGTCATCATTGTTCTTATGAAGCTGGCAGTGGGTTTTCTGGCCCCAGTGCAACTAGCATGCTGAGTTGGCCGAGGTGTCCTCCCTGGTCCAATCACAGCCATGGCTACTGCTAAGCTATCATTTTCTTGCATTGCTGTTCAGCTTCCAATATGTAATATGTCCGGGTCGGGCAGGACATCACCTGAACCCGGGATCCAACTTATCAGTCAGTCTATTAAGTCTACTTTCAAGTGGAAGTGTCACAATCTTAAGACTTAATCAGAGTTTGTCTATGAAAAGTAGATAAAACTCCATCAGAACTGGATTCCCTGTACCTGAATGACTGCTGAGCACAGCTATCACTAGACTTGGTCCCCACAAGGTCACTTGTCAGGTGGAACCGGCCCCTCCACGCCAAGCAGTTTGTCCCGACAAGTCATTGCAGAAGAGGGGAGATGCAAAGGTTTGAATTGAAACAGTTCTCCTCTGGGGCTTCCCGATGTATGTAATGTGGATCCCCAGGTAGAATTGTAAAAGGGGAGACTCTTTATTTTATGCAACTTCTAGGATCACACTGAGCCAGGAAACAGCAACTCATGTCCTGTTCCTTTCACAACACCCACTTGAACAGAGGTAACAGGCCAAGGTAACTGTTTAACCCAAACCTGGTCCGTTTCCCATTCACTGGTTTGGGATTGTGTTGGCAAGGGTGCTCACAGCTTGTTTAAGTAGGCTGAGAGACGAAGAACTGCTATAGCAGAGCTCAAAGGCAGGCTCTTTAAGTATATAGGGTCCCGGGCAGTAGGCCTGGTATCTGCAGGCCACGTGTAGAGGTGTTTGCCTGTTTCTCATCATTCACTGAAATACCTTGAATTTCCCTTCTAATCTGGTGTAGACATAGAACTACTAATGATAGTGCCACACCGTGCACAGACAAAGCCACCTTCATGACTTGGGCACTTTTGCAAAAAGTTACCGTTACTCCGTCCCTGCTGTCTATGTGCTTGGACTTTTTTTAATGCATCTGCAGACTTTTGTTGGGACTTTTTGAAAATCCCAGACAGAAGTAGACAATAAGAACATTTAATAAGGGACAAAGCCACTTCCATGAATCTGATGGGCAGCAGAGCTCCAAAAAATAGATTTGTCCAACGGAGCCGTCTAATGATAATCCACCCCCCCCCCCCCCCTGCCGATGTATCTGTTTTACAACTGAATGTTCTAAAGAAGAATGCAAATAGTTATGATAGATAATAAGAACTTGTTAAGGAATTAACTGTAGGAATCATGGCTTTGTTTCGGTTTACACTCCAGATGTACTGAACTCTTGATCTCAATATTTACGGCAAAATTTTCCAAAATGCCTATTATATAGCACTTGACCGTGACCCATGATTAATGGGTCACTGGAACGTGGTGACATTTTCTGATTGGCAACAATGTCCTCTTATGTTCGCATGTTTTCCAAGGTTTGATCTACAATGTAATTAACATGCCAAAAATATTCTGTAATAGAAATCATGACATGGAAACCTTGGACTAGGGTCACGGTCATGGAAACTACGTCTTACGATTCCATAGAAATATTCGGAAATAGACTCAAGCAATAAATTTAAGGAGATGTTTTTAATATATTACTTATTCCAAATCTAATACTCTTGGGTTTTTTGGCGTTTTTTTAAAGAAACGTATTATTCATCCCTTATGCTAATAGATTTTATTTGGAATTAAACTTGTGGTTGCACAAAAGCCAAACATTTTCTGGTATTGGTACATCATATTTGCATTGCCCCATGGTATGACCCCAGACCTAGCCGAAGTCGGGTCAGTACTTGATACAGTTGACTTTTAATCTCCTTTGCTTTGGGAGGATTCATCCATTGGCACCTGAGGGTCCTCAGTTTTTGGGTCCATCGCCAACACATTGTGGCATAACCAAAGAGTCACCCACCGGGCATGTTTGTCAGTTGACTATTGGTGAAGAGGGCAAACAATATGGTAACCAAGTAGAGGGAGATGAAAGAAACCTTTTTTTAGTCTCGTAAAATAAATTTTAGGGGGTTGTGATTTATACCTACAAAATTTATTTGCGATCCATTGTGCACGGCGTCGTAAACAGGGAAAGATAGGACATGTTTATTTGCTTTTCCCTGTGTACGGGAACGGTAACATTCGTCCCTTTTTTACTATGGGGGACAGCCTGCAGCGTCATACATCCCCCTTATGGTTGTGTCAATGCCGGCCTAAACTAGCAGAAATAAAGATAATGGTCCCCCAATGAAAACTAGATGAAGAATCCAAATATCAGGCAATTGTGTGATTGGGCCGTGGCAGCTCCACTTCTCTCACCCCGCACCCAGCTGAAAAGCCACAGAGCATGCCATTACGCTTCTCTCCTCCCCCCGTCACTACATGACATGCGCACCGTACGCTTCTCTCCCCCCCCTGTCAAACAGAGGCATGCTCCACTACGCTTCTCCCCTCCCCCCTCTCACCGGCACTCAGTCCACTAGTTTCTTCTCTCCTCCCCCCTCACACAGCCTGCTCACTACTACTTCTCTCCCTCCCCCTCTCACCAGCTGCTCCACTATTCTTTCTCTCCTCCCCTCATCATACGAGCATGCTCACTACCTTCTCTCCTCCCCTCTCCACACAGAGCATGCTGTTACACTCCTCTAACACTCAGTAAATCAATGGACCCTTTGTATGTTGCATTCTACATTATCACACTAAAATAAAAATCTGATACATTTTGTTCTGATCTTATTTGGAATTTGATGCGCTATGTAACTAAGATTATTATTATTCTGTTTCGGATGCGCTCAATTTCCGGCCTTTGTTGACAATCACAACCTTTCCAGTTCCATGTGGACGTCTGTGTACGTTGCGTTCTCGACATTGATGGCCTCTGCACATGGATCTAAGTTTTTCAAAGAAACAAATGCTGGTTAAAATAGATAAAAATAATGTTTTCTCGCCGGCACGGGTGAGGGGAAGTGACAGTGTCTCTGCCCTATTCTCTACTTTAATTACGCCTTTGTTCGGAAGTCCATTAATTGTATTGCACTTTTTTGGAATATTTTTTTTACGGTGATCCTTCGCAGCGCAAATCTCTGCATGGTTTTTTACAAATAATTACTGTATGCGTGATCACCCCCGCAGGAATCTATGTGGGTCATTCGTCTTTCATCTGTGGCCATTATTTCCACGCTACTGATATGTGTGCTGGTGGGAGCCAAAAGCTTTTTCTTTCCTGCGGGGCACAAGTAGCACTGAAACTTCTCAAATGGATCAAGAAATCTATTTCCTTCAAACACGATACCCTATTACCTAGACACAACACAGTCCGGTATCACTGGGGGCCCAACACAAAGTGAGATGCATTAAAGGCCTCTAAACTCAACTCCTACCACCACCTATGGTGGCCAAAGGCTGCACAATATTAGGGTAACCAGTTTTTGGTTGTCTAGGTACAGCTGCAATGGTGTAAACTATCCATATACCTATCTACAACTACAACTCCCAGAATGAACTCTCATTATTGTCCAGATTTGGAGTCATTATGCTATTAATTGTTTGAAGTCTTGCTGTAAGGAGTGGCCCCAGTGACTGATCACCTATTTGTGCTCTGTAGCCAGAGATTCAGCTTTCCTAGGGTTAAGAACCCAGATTCCACACTTTTCTCTAGAAATTCCTTCTAGAAGGCTCATTCTGTAATAACAGCATACTTAAGTAATACAAGTGAGTATATTGTTTGTAATATTTAACTTATGTGATATTAATTATTTAGCTATGTAATATATTTTAATTTTAATTAATTTAATTATTTAATACTATTCTTATGATGGTTCCATATAATATCCACCTGGTGGCTACACATTGGTTTGCACAGGAATTTTCCATCAACCTATCATCACCTATACCCCAGATGAGCCCCGGGAGGACCTTATTAATCATATGGACCCCTGTCAGATCATGGGTAGTGGATTCTCTGTACACCACCACGAGGGTGACCTAATCCGACACCTGGAGCAATTTTAAGTGGCCCCCCGTTTCACTCCCAGAGCTCCACGCACAAAGCAGGTTGGTCTGTGCTGTGCCGCCGATAACCACCCATTCCGCTCCACAAGCACAACTTGCCCGCGGTGGTGGCCAAGGCGAAGTACATGAGTTTGTAGAGCAGAGTCATGTCAGGGACAGGCAGGAAGGTCAGGACAGGCAGCACTGGATCGTAGTCAATAGCAAAGTATAAGGTCAGGGCGTGGCAGCAATAGCGAAGTCAGGATGGAATTGGTGCCCGTACGGGAAATCATTATAAAATGTACAGGTATCAAACGCAGCTTTTCACCTTAAGCCAATGCGACCAAATCCCGTAGGGACACAAAGGAATGGAAGTGTCGCCGGATATTTAAAGGAAGGCGGGCCTGGCCAGCGCCAATCATCGGCACTGGCCCTTTAAATCTAAGAGAGCCGGCGCGTGTGCGCCCAAGAGGTGGGGACACCAAGCTGGACGTGGGGACCACTGCTTGCCGAGGACATGTGATATGTAAAGCAATTTACCAGGACCAGACCGGCGCCTGTCAAGTGCTAGCGCTTGTGATTAGTTTGCCCAACCCGCCACCGCTTCACGCCAGTGGCGCAAGAAGTAGGGGCGCGGCTTGCATGTCCATGTGAAAAGTCATATTCGGCCGGCGAGTATTCTACACCACCGCCTCCCCAATTCATCGAAGAGGAAAAAGCCTCTTGATGACAGCTACCGATCTCTGCAACCTAGTTGAGCAATGTCCCAAAGTTACTATCCTCTTCCGGAGCTGGTCCGACATAGGTCTGCCCGGAGAAGCTCCATAGATCCACAGGAGCGGCGAGAACCAGGCTTTCAGATCGGAACAATATGTCGAGGAGCAGGTTCTTTCCCCATGCCCTCTGAGGGACAGGGGGGGCATTTGGCCGACATTCTCTCCGTAGGGGATGGAAGTGTATCAGGAAATTGAGCATTAGAAAAATGGACTCCAAGTCTGTCATGATTGAGACGTGAACATCTGGGGATATTAGGAGGTTTTTGTGATCATATAGATACGGACTTGGTTACAAGCTCCTTCTAGAAATAATGTCCACTCTCCAACGCAAGCTTTATGCCCAGAAGCTCTCCCATCACCTATGGAGTGATTCCTCTCTGTGGGTCAAAAGATTTCAGACAAAAAAGCCCCAGTTAGAGTTCAGCCCTTAGACCAACCGGGGCGGTGGGTCAACGCTCTAACATTAATGGTTTCGTCTGAGCATCAGCCGTGTAGAACGGATCGGAGGCAAAGGCAGACTTCAGCTTGGTGTAGACTTCTTCGCCTCCAGAGCCAGAGTTTAGGGTTGGCATTCTTCTTTTGACCAGTAGTGCCACAATGGGAGGACCGAGGGATGAGAGAATTGGGTATAAACTGCCCGGTAGTAATTACTAAGCCATGAACCTCCTGGATAAGCACAAAACCTACTGGGCGAGGCCACTGAAGTACCAAGACAATTTGGTAGATCCAACGTAGTCCATTGCAAGATTATCGTCTGATGAAAGGATACTCTTTTGGGAAAAATGGCACTTCTCGGCTTGGCATGTAGTCAATTGGCCCCAGGCGCCTGAGAACTTCCTATACATGGCCGGATGGGACTCTGTTTTCTGTGGAAACACCAGGATATTGTTCTAGATAAAATGTTTTCTAAAATGTTGTTGACAACCTCCTGAACACGCTGGTGCTTACAAATTCCAAAGGATACTCGAAGTGTCCATCTCGAGTGTTGAAGGCAGTCTTCCTTTCATGCCTATCACTGATCGGATGAGATTATATGCCCTGCCCCCACAGATCTAACTTTGTTAAAACCTTGGCATCTCCACATATACGGTAATCCAGAGGTAATGTGGTAGCATTTCTTCACCGTAACTCTTATTAGACGCCCCGCGATAGGCAATTTGTAGGGGCTGAATATAGCCATCCGTCTCGACCCAATAATAATCCGGCTCTCGCCGGAGGATTACTTGCGCATATACCCTTCTGTATATTTCCTCACATCGGCAACATAGCCGTGGTTTCATGGCACAGATAGTAGATACACGCGAAACCACGTGCGGAGATGTCCCAGCATCACGTTATAGAGCAGTCATAGGGGCTGCTGTGGCGGCAGAGTCTCCGCTTGCTTCTCCGATAAGACATCTGCAACTTCCATGGTATGAAGTAAGGGAGACCCACCAGTGTCTTGGTGGCCCCCAGAGAACCGTCATGGATATGGATAGGGTGCCCACCAAACATCGGGACTGGGATTCCGGGCCCCAGCGAAGAACCCTCACCGCAACCATTTGTCCTCTACACTTGTCCTTTAACTCTGTCTGCATCGGTGAGAGCGGCTTGTGACTTCTGGAAAGCAAACTCTTTGTGTGAGGCTGCAGGATAATTAGGAGGGACCCTAATTAATTTTGACTTTGACACTGTGGAGCAACTCAAGGCTAAGAGCCAGAGCAGCTGCAGTGTTAGGACACACCCCCCCAGTACACATGAGAAGCTACAATCCTGGAATTACATCCATCTTTCACAGTTTCTGCTGCTTAACTAACAATATGCCCCGAGGAAGGATTATACCATTATTCCTCCATGGACTATACCTAGACTGGTTTCATAGCAAGCATTGGTGATGACCCCCTCAGTCTTAGTGTGCACGGGAAACATTCGTCAAATGAATCTTCCTCAAGTTCTGATTCGGGATGATCTGTGCTTATGCACGGGCTAGATTCGACATACCTGGGAGGCCTCCTCTATAACACTGGAAGGATGAGGGTAGTAGTGTCTGCTGATGTATGGGGGCTAATGGTGTGCCTGCATACTATAGCCCCTCATTACTCCCGGGTACTCCCCTGTTCTCCTATCATAGGTTGGTCCGTGTCTGGAAGGATAGCTGATATGAAGATGGCCGGCTTGCTTTAGGCGCCTTTTCACGCGCTATCACGCTCATTTGCGGAATTAATGAAGCGCGTCTATAGATAACTATTATTATTACTCTTATCTTGTTTCTCATCTCCCAAACCACACAGGCCGAAGGCACACCCCCGAGCATTTACTGCGGATCAGAACCTGACTGATTCTACGACGCCAGGCTCTTCCCATGTGACCAGACAGTGTGTAATGATGTCGCTGCAGCAGCTAGGTGGGTATAAATGAGGTTCTTCAGCAAAGAGGTAGTATTATATGTCCTGCATAGTTGAAGTGTGTATATTTAAGTTCTGCCTACTGCCCAGCTGAGGTGTGTGCAAAACACATGGAGGATCCCGGACTATGAGGAAATAAGATCGTCCTGTCTCTATGATATGAAGATGGACTTTTTGGTGGTTAATTCTAATAATTCTAACTGAATTTTGAAATATTTGGAAGATGGAACTAGTTTAATGGAGTGTTCCAATAACTATTTCCAGTTGGTGGCCCAGGGCAACCATCACAGCTCACTTTCTTTTACCAGTGCTCATGAATATTTTCAGTGGAGCTGTTATTGGTGCCATGGGCGACGGAAATATTCGACTTTCGACACTTGATAAATCCGCCCCAATATCTACATTTCGTTTTTTTTTCCAGTCAGATTGATTCAGATTGCACAAGAATAAGCAAAAAAATTACTTCAAGGAGATTTCTCAGACCCACCTTGATACCGACCCTCACAATATGGACATGGTCTATGGTACACGGGAAAGACTTGCACTGTTCTGTGTGTTACACCTTCACATGGTTTTGGCTCACAATAGCTGATGCAGTAACTGTTTTCGCGGACAGGACAGTTCCCCCTATCTACGGATTCTTTCCCCTCCTCACACTCAGCATTACCCCATTATTGATCCACCAATAATGTCAATGTTCTACTGGAGAACGATCTAAAACGTATAAAGGCCCCTGTTTTCACTGTTCTGAGGTTTATCCCGGCCTTGCTACTGTGATTGTATGTGTGGGCTGACATAGGACATCACGCCATATAGTGATAGGAGACACACTGCCCCCTGCGCTGTGATGATGTTGTGTGAGCCCATGGTATAGGACAGTCATCCCTTAAGTGCATAGGAGACACTCCCCCTGCTGCTGATGATGTGTGGGCCCTGGTATAGCACAGCATCCCTAGTAGTGACAGGAGGACAAATCTGCCCCCTGCTGACTGTGGGGATGATGTGGGGGCTATGGATATAGGGACAGTCACCCACTAGTAGTGATAGGAGGACACACTGCCCCCTGCTGGTGTGATGATGTGGGGGCATGGTATAGGACAATAACCCCTAGTAGTGATAGGAGACACACTGCACCTTCTATTGTTTTGATGTGGGCCATGGTATAGGACATTCACCCATCTAGTAGTGATAGGGGACACACTGCCCCCTGCTGGTGTGATGATGTGGGGGACAGGTATTATATAATGACAATAACCCCGAGTAGTGATAGGAGGACACACTGCCCCCTGACCCCTGGGTTTGTGATGTGGGGCCATGGTATAGGACAGTCACCCACTAGTAGTGATAGTGAGACACACTGCCCCTGCTGGTGTGATAGTGGAGCCATTGTATGACCAATGAACCCCTAGTAGTGATAGGAGGACACTCGTTCCCCCTGCTAGTGTGTTGATGTGGGTGGCATAGCATAGGGCCGTCACCCCTAGTAGGTATCAGGAGGATACACTACCCCCTCTGGTGTGTGATGATGTGGGGGGCATGGTTAGGACAATAACCCTATAGGTACAGGAAGGCCACTGCCCCCCTGCTGCTGTGATATGTGTGGGCCATGGTCTAAGGACAATCATCCCTGTATGATAGGAGGACACACTGCCCCCGCTGCTGTGATGATGTTGTGGGCCAGTTGATAGGACAGTCATCCCTCAGTAGTGAAGGGGACACACTGCCCCCTGCTGCTGTTGATTGATGTGGGCTATGTTATAGGACATCACCCACTCATAGTGATAGGAGGACACACTGCCCCCTGCTGGTGTGATGATGTGGGGGCATGGTTAGGACAAATAACCCCTAGTAGTGATAGGAGGACACCCTGCCCCCTGTAGTGTGTTGTATGTGGGGCCATGGTTAGAGTGACAGTCACCCACTAGTATGAATGGAGACAACCTGCCCCTGTGGTGTGATGAGTGGGGGCATGTATATAGGACAAAACCCCTAGTATGATAGGAGACCACACTGCCCTCCTCTGGTGTGTTGAGTGTGGGGCCATGGTATAGGACAGTTCACCACTAGTAGTGATAGGATGACACACCTGCCCCTGCTGGGGTGATGATGGTGGGAGCCATGGTATAGGACAATGACCCCTAGTAGTGATTAGGAGGACACGCTGCCACTGTAGTGTTGATGTGGGGGCCTACATAGGTCGAGTCACCCTAGTATGATAGGAGGATACACTACCCCCTGCTGGTGTGATGATTTGGGGGCATGGTATAGGACAAGAACCCCTAGTAGTGACAGGAGGAGACCACACTGCCCCTGCTGGCTGTGATGATGTGTGGGCATGGTATAGGACGTACTCCTAGTACGTGATAGGAGGACACCTGGCCCCTGGCTGCGTGATGTGTGTGGGCACATGTTATATGACAGTCATCCCTAGTTGACAGGAGGCACACTGCCCCCCGTGCTGCTGTTATGATGTGGGGCTATGTGTATAGGACTAGTCCCCCACTAGTAGGATAGGAGGACACACTGCCCCTGCTGGGTGTGATGGATGTGGGGCATGGTAGTAGGACAAATAACCCCTAGTAAGTGATAGGGAGGACACATTGCCCCTGCAGTGTGTTGATGTGGGGGCCATGTTATAGGACATCACCCACTAGTTAGTGATAGGAGGACACACGCCCCCTGCTGGTGTGTGATGTGGGGCATGGTATAGACATAACCCCTAGTAGTGAAGGAGGACACACTGCCCCCTGCTGGGTAGGTTATGTTGTGTGGGGCCATTGGTTATAAGGACAGTCACCCACTAGTGTGATGGAGGACACACTGCCCCCCTGCGGTGTGATGATGTGGGAGGCCTGGTATAGGACAATGACCCCCTAGTAGTGATAGGAGGACACGCTGCCCCCTGCTAGGTGGTTGGATGTGGGGGCCATAGCCATATGGCAGTCACCCTAGTAGTGATAGGAGGATCAACTACCCCTGCTGGTGGTGATTGATGTGGGGGATGGTATAGGAAAACCACGCCTAGTAGTGACAGGAAGGACACACTGCCGGCCCTGCTGCTTGTGATGATGTGTGGGCCATGGTAGTAGGACAGTCATCCCTAGTAGTGATAGGAGGACACACTCTGCCCCCTGCTGGCTGTGTATGTGTGGGCATGGTATAGCCAGTCATCCCTAGTAGTGACAGTGAGGGGGTACCAACTGCCCCGCTGCTGTGATGATGTGGGGCTATGGTATAGTAAGTCACCCCTAGTAGTGATAGAGACACCGCCCCCTGCTGGTTGATGATGATGTGGGCAATGGTATGGACAAATACCCTAGTATTGATAGGATGACACAGGGCTCCCCTGCTGATGTGTTGATGGGGGGCATGGTATAGGACAGCACCACTAGTAGATGTATAGAGGACACACGTGCCCCATGCTGGTGTGTGATGATGTGGGGGCCATGGTATAGGACAATAACCCCAGTAAGTGTAATAGGAGGAACACATTGCCCCTGCTGTGTGTTGATGTGGGGCCCATGGGTAAGACATTCACCCACTAGTCGTGATAGGGGATGACACTGCCCCTGCCTGGTTGATGATGTGGGAGCCATGGTATAGACAATGACCCCTAGTAGTGATAGGAGGACGCCTGCCCCTGCTAGTGTGTTGATTTGGGGGCATAGCATGTGCGGTCACCCCTAGTAGTGATAGGAGGATACACTACCCCTGCTGGTTGTATGATGTGGGGCGCATGTTATAGGACAATAACCCCTAGTATTGATAGGAGGACACACGGCCCCATGCTAGTGTGTGAGTGGGGGCCATAGCTAGGGCAGTCACCCCTAGTAGTGATGAGGATACACTACCCCTGCTGGTCTGATAATTGGAGTACATAACAAGGACCAGTCAGTCACCCTATAGTGTAGGCCCAATTCGCTGGGTAGATGGGTCAACAGCGTATACCTAATGAGGACACTGACCCCTGCTGGTTTGATGATTGGGTCATGGACATAGGACTCCGTTACCTAGTAGACTGATAGGAGACACACATGCCCGCCATGCGCGGTTGATGAGTTATGATTGTTGGGGCCATGGCATTGGACAGCATCAGTTGCCCCTAGTAGTGATAAGGAGGACACACTGCCCCCTGCTGGTGTGATGATGTTGGGGCCATGGCATAGGACAGACTGTCACCTCCTAGTAGTGATAAGAGGATACACTGCCCCCTGCTGGTGTCATGAATGTTGGGGCCTGGCAAGGACACTCACTCTCCTCTAGTAGTGATAGGAGGACACACTGCCCCCTGCTGGTGTCATGATGTTGGGGGCCATGGCATAGGACAATCACCCCTAGTAGTGATAGGAGGACACACTGCCTCCTGCTGGTCTGATGATGTGGGGGCCATGGCATAGGACAGTTATGGCACATTATATTTGCACTCAAAATAATCTTATAGGAAGGTCACTGTGATCCTTATACAAAGAGATCTGTAAGGAATCTAGAAATTATTTTGTTCTACATTTTCTGTTGTGATAGTTAATTAAAGGAAATGGCTTCTAGCAGAAATGTTTCCAGTCTATAACATTAAAGGGATGATTTGCTGGATAAATGTGTTGGGAAGAAATGTTATTAGGCGGCTCAGTGATATTTTATAATTAGTAGAAATAGTCTCCGCTCACACAATGGTTTTCTGTGTTGTGTCAGGGAATCCTGGACAATAAATTACAGTCTGTTATATTGGGATATTTAAGTGGCCCAAAATAAAGCTACAGGGCGATGCTCTGTACCATTTCTGCGTCCTGTACAAGGCATGTGTGATATAGAGACTGGAGCCTGAACGCCCATTATTCTATAGAGATTGTGTCCTATACAAGGACTGTGTGCTCTATAGACTGTGTCCTATACATCCCCCTCTCACACAGAGCATGCTCACTACGCTTCTCTCCTCCCCCTCTCACACAGAGCATGCTCACTATGCTTCTCTCCTCCCCTCTCACACAGAGCATGCTCACTACGCTTCTCTCCTCCCCCTCTCACACAGAGCATGCTGATTACACTCCTCTCCACTCAGTAAGTCAATGGATCCCTGTGTATGTTGCGTTCTACATTATCAAACAGTAAAATAAAAAATATGATACATTTTGTTCTGATCTGATTTGGAATTTGATGGCGCTATGTAAATAAAGATTATTATTATTCTGTTTCAGATCCTCAGATTTCCGGCCTTTGTGACATCACAACCTTTCCATGGTCCATGTGGACGTGCTGTGGTACGTTGCGTTCTACGACAGTGATGCACTCTGCACAGGGATCAAGTTTTCAAAGACAAAAAATGCTGGTGAAAATAATAAAAATATGTTTTCTCAGCCGGCAGCGGTTGAGGGGGAAGTGACAGTGTTCTCTCCTAATTACTCTACTTTTACGCCTTTGTTCGGAGTCCATTAATTGTATTGCACTTTTTTGGAATATTTTTTTTACAGGATGATCCTGTCGGCAGCGCAAATCTCTTGGAATGGTATTACAAATAATTATGCATCTAGCTGAGTCACCCGCGGGATCTATGTGGGTCATCGCTTTCATCTGCGGCCAATTAATTTCCACCTACTGATATGATGTGCCTGGTGGAGCCAAAGCGTTTTCTTTCCTGCTGGGGCACAAGTAGCACTGGAACTTCTCAAATTGATCAAGAAATAACTATTTTCCTTGAACACTATGACCCATTTACCTAGACACAACACCGCCGGGATCACTGGAGGTGCCCAACACAAAGGGTGAGATGCATTAAGCCTCTAAACTCTCACCAACCTATGGTGGCCAAAGGCTGCACAAATATTAGGGTAACCAGTTTTTGGTTGTCTAGGGTAGCTGCAATGTGGAAACTAATCCATATACCTATTCTACAACTACAACTCCCAGAATGAACTCTCATGTAATGTTCCAGAGTTGGAGTCATTATGATATTATGGTTTGGAAGTCTTGCTGAAGTGGACCCAGTAGGACTGATCACCCTATTTGGCTCTGTAGCTCAGAGATTCAGCTTTCTAGGGGTATAACCCAGCATTTCCAAACTTTCCTCTAGAAATTCCTTCTAGAAGGCTGCATTCTGTAATAACAGCAGTACTTAGTAATACAAGTGAGTATATTGTGTGTAATATATTTAATTATGTGATATATAATTATTTAATATGTAATATATTTAATTTTTAATTAATTTAATTATTTAATAACTATTCTTATGATGGTTCCATATAATATCACCTGGTGGCTACAACATTGGTTAGCACAATGGAACTTTCCATCAACCTATCATCACCTATACCCAGAGGAGCCCCGGGAGGAACCTTATTATCATATGGACCCCTGTCAGGATCAGGGGTAGTGGATTCTCTGTACCACCACGAGTGATGACCTAAGCCGACACCTGGGAGCAGATTTTAAGTGGCACCCGGTTTTCACCAGAGCCCACCACAAAGCAGGTTGGTCTTGCTGCAGCACGATACCACCCAGTCGCTCCACAAGCACAACTTGCCCGCGGTGGTGGCCAAGGCGAAGTACAGAGTTGTAGAGCAGAGTCATAGTCAGGGACAGGCAGGAGATCAGGACAGGCAGCACGGGATCGTAGTCAATAGCAAAGTAGAAGGTCAGGGCTGGCAGCAGAGGAGCGAAGTCAGGAATGGAATTGGGGTCACGACGGGAAATCAGTATAAATGTACAGGGTATCAAACGCAGCTTTTCACTTAAGCACAAGGCACAAAGATCCAGTAGGGGACACAGAAAGGGGCCGGATATTTAAAAAGGAAGGCGGCTGGCCAGCGCCAATCATCGGCACTGGCCCTTTAAATCTAAGAGAGCCGGCGCGTGTGCGCCCAAGGAGGTGGGGACACGCAAGCTGGAGCGTGGGGACCACTGCTGGACCGAGGACAGGTGAGAGAAGCAAATTTACCAGGACCACCGCGCCATGTCAGTGCTAGCGCTTGTGATTATTTGCCCCAAACCGCCACCTTCACGCCAGTGCGGCAAGAAGGAGGGGCGCGGCTGGCATGTCACATGTGAAAAGTCATCGGCCGCGAGTATTTCTACACCACCGCCTGCCCCAATTCATCAAGAGGAAAAAGCCTCTTGATGACAGATGACAGATCTCTGCAACCTAAGTTAGAGCAATGTCCCCAAGTTACTATCCTCTTCCGAAGAGCTGGTCAGACATAGGTCTTGCCCGGAGGAAGCTGCCATAGATCCACAGGAGCTGCGAGAACCAGGCGTTCAGACGGAACAATATGTCGAGGAGCAGGTTCTTCCCCCATGACATCTGAGGGACGAGGGGGGGCATTGGCCTTGACATTCTTCTCCGTAGGATGGAAATGTATCAGGAAATTGAAGCAGGAGAAGAAGAGGGACCAACAAGTCTGTCATGGATTGAGACGCTGAACAGTCTGGGGATATAGGAGGTTTTTGTGATCAGTATAGATACTGACTGGATGACAAGCTCCTTCTAGAAGATAATGCCACTCTTCCAAAGCAAGCTTTATGCCCAGAAGCTCCCGATCACCTATGGAGTGATTCCTCTCTGTGGGTCAAAAGATTTCAGACAAAAAGCCACACGTGAGAGTTCAGCCCTTAGACCAACCGCGGTGGCGTCAACCTCTAACAGGAATGGTTTCTGAGCATCAGGCCGGGTGAGAACGGGAGCGGAGGCAAAGGCAGACTTCAGCTTGGTGGAAGCTTCTTCAGCCGCCAGAGGCCAGAGTTTAGGGTTGGCATTCTTCTTTGCCAGTGCCACAATGGGAGACACGAGGGAGGAGAAATGCGGTATAAACTGCCGGTAGTAATTAGCGAAGCCCAGGAACCTCTGGATAGCACAAAATCCTACTGGGCGAGGCCACTGAAGTACCACAGACAATTTGGTAGGATCCAACTGTAGTCCATTGTCAGAGATGATGCGTCTGAGGAAAGGAAGACTCTTTTGGGAAAAATGGCACTTCTCGAGCTTGGCATATAGGCAATTGGCCAACAGGCGCCTGAGAACTTCCTATACATGGGCCTGATGGGACTCTGTTCTGTGGAGAACACCAGGATATTTTCTAGATAAAATAAGTTTCTAAAAATGTTGTTGACAAACTCCTGGAACACGGCTGGTGCATTACAAAGTCCAAAAGGTACTCGAAGTGTCCATCTCGAGTGTTGAAGGCAGTCTTCCTTTCATTGCCTTCACTGATGCGGATGAGATTATATGCCCCTGCCCCCACAGATCTAACTTTGTTAAAACCTTGGCACCACATAGACGTAATCAGAGGTAATGGGTAGCAGTTCTTCACCGTAACTTTATTAAGACCGCGATAGTCAATTTGTAGGGGCGGAGAGAGCCATCCTTCTCGACCCGAATAAGAATCCGGCTCCGGCAGGGGAGGAGGACTTGCGCATGAAACCCTTCTGTAGATTTTCCTTCACATAGGCAACATAGCCGTGGTTTCAGGCACAGATAGTAGATACACGCGACCACGTGGCGGAGATGTGCCCAGCATCAAGTCTATAGAGCAGTCATAGGGCTGCTGTGGCGGCAGAGTCTCCGCTTGCTTCTCCGAGAAGACATCTGCAAAGTCCATGTATGAAGTAGGGATACCCACCAGTGGCTTGGTGGACACCAGAGAAGCCGTCATGGATATGGGATAAGGTGCCACCAAACAGCGGGACTGGCATTCCGGTCCCCAGCGAAGAACCTCACCGGCAACCATGTTGTCCTCTACACTTTTCATTTAACTCTGTCTGCATCAGGTGAGAGCGGAAGCTTGTGACTTCTGGAAAGCACTCTTTGTGTGAGGCTGCTATGATAATTAGGGACCCTAATTAATTTTTGACTTTGACACTGTGGAGCAACTCAAGGCTAAGAGCCTAGAGCACAGCAGTGTGAGGACACACCCCCAGTACACATGGAGAAGCTACAATCCTGGAATATAAATCCATATTTCACAGTCCTGCTGCTACTAACAATATGCCCAGAGGAAGGATTATACGATTAGTCTCCAGGGACTATACCTAAGACTGGCTTCAATGAGCAAAGCAGTGTGATGACCCCCTCAGTCTGTAGTGTGCACAGGGAATACATTCTTCAAAATGAATCATCCTCAGGTTCTGATTTCTGGATGATCTGTGCTGATGCAGCTTTCTATATTCTACAGACATGATGAGGCCTCCTCTATAACACTGGAGGATGAGGGTAGTAGTCTGCTGATGTATGGGGATAATGGGTGTGCTGCATACTATAGGACCCCTCATTACTCCCGTGTACTCCCTGTTCTCTATGCATAGGTTGGCCGTGTCTGGAGATGATGCTGATATGAGATGCCGCTTGCTTTATGGCGCCTTTTACGCGCTTATCACAGCTCATTTGCGGAATTAATGAAGCAGCGTCTATAAGAACTATTATTATTACTCTTATATGTTTCTCATCTCCAAACAACAAAGGCACGAAGGACCCGAGAATTTACTGCGGATAAGAACCTGACTGATTCTACTACGGCCAGGGCTCTGCAATGTGAGCCAGGACAGGTGTGTAATGATGTTCTGCAGCAGCTGAGGTGGGTATAATGAGGTTCTTCAGCAAAAGAGGTGAGTATTATGATGTCCTGCAGTAGTTGAAGTGTGTATATTGAAGTTCTGCAGCAGCTGAGGTGTGTGCAAAACACATGGAGGATCCCGGACTATGAGGAATAAGATTCTCTGCTCTGATGAGATGAAGATTGGACTTTTTGATGTTAAATTCTAAGAATTCTAACTGAATTTTGAAATATTTGGAAGATGGAACTAGTTAATGGAGTGTTCCATAACTATTTCCAGTTGGTGCCCAGGGCAACCAATCACAGCTCAGCTTTCATTTTACCAGTGCTCATGAATATTTTAAAGGGGAGCTGTGATTGGTTGCCATGGGCGACTGGAAATATTCTGACTTTCAGACACTTGATAAATCCGCCCCAATATCTACATTTCTGTTTTTTTCCGTCAAGATGGAGTCAGATTGCACAATAATAAGCAAAAAAATTACTTCAAGGAGATTCTCAAGACCCACCTTGAAGACCAGACCAGCATCACTAATATGGACAATGGGCTATGGTACAATGGAAAGACTTGCATCTGTTCTGTGTGTTACACCTCACATGGTTTTGGCTCACAATAACTGATGCAAGTAACTGTTTAGCGGACAGGACAGTTCCCCCTATCTAGAGAATTCTTCCACCTCATCACACTCAAGCATTACCCCATCTATTGACCACCAATAATGTCAATGTTCTACTGGAGAACATCTAAAACAGTATAAAGTGCCCCAGTTTTCACTTTCTGAGGTTTATCCCGCCTGCTACTGTGATGATGTGTGGAGCCATGACATAGGACATCACTCACTAGTAGTGATAGGAGGACACACTGCCCCCTGCTGCTGTGATGATGTCAGAAGGGTCCAGAGCATCGCCCTGTAGCTTATTTGGGCCACTTAAATATCCCAATATAACAGACTGTAATTTATTGTCCAGGATTCTCTGACACAACACAGAAAAACCAGTGTGTGAGCGGAACTATTCTACTAATTATAAAATATCATGAGCCGCCTAATAACATTTCTTCCAACACATTATCCAGCAAATCACCCTTAATGTTATAGACTGGAAACATTTCTGCTAGAAACCTTTCCTTTAATTAACTATCACAACAGAAAATGTAGAACAAAAATATATTTCTAGATTCCTTACAGATCTTTGTATAAGGATCACAGTGACCTTCCTATAAGATTATTTGAGTGCAATATTAATGTGGCCATAAATCTATGCCTGCCCCCACATCATCGTACCAGCAGGAGGCAGTGTGTCCTCCTATCATACTAGGGGTGATTGTCCTATGCCATGGCCCCCACACTCATGACACCAGCAGGGGGCAGTGTGTCCTCCATCACTACTAGAGGCGACTGTTGTCATTGCCAGGCCCCACATCATGACACCAGCAGGGGGCATGTATCCTTATCACTACTAGGGGTGACAGTCTGTCCTATGCCATTGGCCCCCAACATCATCACACCAGCAGGGGGCAGTGTGTCCTCCTATCACTACTAGGGGCAACGATTGTCATAGCCATGGCCCCCAACTATGACACCAGCAGGGGGCATGTGTGTCTCCTATCAGTTCCTAGGGAACTGACTGTCCTATGTCATAGACCCACCAAATCATCACACCAGCGGAGAAGTGTGTGCTCCTACCATAATGGGTGACTGACTGTCCTATGTTATGTACTCCACATATCAGACCCAGCAGGGAGTGTATCCTCCTATCACTACTAGGGGTGATGCCTACTGCTATGGCCCCCACATCAACACACTAGCAGGGGCAGGTGTCTCCTATCATACTAGGGGTATGTCCTATACCATGCCCCACATCATACACCAGCAGGGGTGTGTATCTCTATCCACTAGGGGTGACTGCCCATGATAGGCCCCCACATCAACACACTAGCAGGGGGCAGCGTGTCTCCTATCACTACTAGGGCGTATTGCTATACCATGGCTCCACATATCACACCAGCAGGGGGCAGTGGTCCTCTATCACTAATAGTGGGGGACGTCCTTACCATGGCCCCCACATCAACCACACAGCAGGGCAGTGTGTCCTCCTATCACTACTAGGGGTTATTGTCCTATACCATGCCCCCACATCATCACACCAGCATGGGGCAGTGTGTCCTCCTATCACTACTAGTGGGTGACTGTCCTATACCATGGCCCCCACATCAACACACTAGCAGGGGGCAGTGTGTCCTCCTATCACTACTAGGGGTTATTGTCCTATACCATGCCCCACATCATCACACCAGCAGGGGGCAGGTGTCCTCCATCACTACTAGTGGGGGACTGATTCCTACCATATGCCCACATCATCACAGCAGCAGGGGGCAGTGTGTCCTCCTGTCACTACTAGGGATGACTGTCCTATACCATGGCCCACACATCATCACAGCAGCAGGGGGCAGTGTGTCCTCCTATCACTACTAGGGATGACTGTCCTATACCATGGCCCACACATCATCACAGCAGCAGGGGGCAGTGTGTCCTCGTCACTACTAGGGGTTATGGTCCTAACCATTGCCCCCACATCATCACACCAGCAGGGGGTAGTGTATCCTCCTATCACTACTAGGGGTGACTGCCCTATGCTATGGCCCCACATCAACACACTAGCAGGGGGGCAGCGTGTTCCTATCACTACTAGGGGTCATTGTCCTATACCATGGCTCCCACATCATCACACCAGCAGGGGGCAGTGTGTCCTCCTATCACTACTAGTGGGTGACTGTCCTATACCATGGCCCCCACATCAACACACCAGCAGGGGGCAGTGTGTGTCCTCCTATCACTACTAGGGGTTATTGTCCTATACCATGCCCCCACATCATCACACAGCAGGGGCAGTGTGTCCTCCATCACATACTAGTGGGTGACTGTCCTATACACATGGCCCCACATCAACACACTAGCAGGGGGCAGTGTGTCCTCCTATCACTACTAGGGGTTATTGTCCTATACCATGCCCCCACATCATCACACCAGCAGGGGGCAGTGTGTCCTCCTATCACTACTAGTGGGTGACTGTCCTATACCATAGCCCCACATCATCACAGCAGCAGGGGGCAGTGTGTCCTCCTGTCACTACTAGGGATGACTGTCCTATACCATGGCCCACATCATCACAGCAGCAGGGGGCAGTGTGTCCTCCTATCACTACTAGGGATGACTGTCCTATACCATGGCCCACACATCATCACAGCAGCAGGGGGCAGTGTGTCCTCCTGTCACTACTAGGGGTTATTGTCCTATACCATGCCCCCACATCATCACACCAGCAGGGGGTAGTGTATCCTCCTATCACTACTAGGGGTGACTGCCCTATGCTATGGCCCCCACATCAAACACACTAGCAGGGGGCAGCGTGTCCTCCTATCACTACTAGGGGTCATTGTCCTATACCATGGCTCCCACATCATCACAACCAGCAGGGGCAGTGTGTCATCCTATCACTACTAGTGGGTGACTGTTCCTATACCAGGCCCCCACATCAACACACCAGCAGGGGGCAGGTGTCCTCCATCACTACTAGGGGTTATTGTCCTATACCATGCCCCACATCATCACACAGCAGGGGGCAGTGTGTCCTCCTACACTACTAGTGGGTGACTGTCCTATACCATGGCCCCCACATCAACACACTAGCAGGGGGCAGTGTGTCCTCCTATCACTACTAGGGGTTATTGTCCTATACCATGCCCCCACATCATCACACCAGCAGGGGGCAGTGTGTCCTCCTACACTAATAGTGGGTGACTGTCCTATACAATGCCCCACATCATCACAGCAGCAGGGGGCAGTGTGTCCTCCTGTCACTACTAGGGATGACTGTCCTATACCATGGCCCACACATCATCACAGCAGCAGGGGGCAGTGTGTCCTCCTATCACTACTAGGGATGACTTGTCCTATACCATGGCCCACACATCATCACAGCAGCAGGGCAGTGTGCCTCTGTCACTACTAGGGGTTATTGGCCTATACCATGCCCCCCATCATCACACCAGCAGGGGGTAGGTTATCCTCCTATCACTACTAGGGGTGAGCCTATGCTATGGCCCCCACATCAACACACTAGCAAGGGGGAGCGTGTCACTATCAATAACTAGGGGTCATTGTCCTATTACCATGGACTCCCACCATCATCACACCAGCAGGGGGCAGTGTGTCCTCCTATCACTACTAGTGGTGACTGTCCTATACCATGGCCCCCACATCAACACACCAGCAGGGGGCAGTGTGTCCTCCTATCACTACTAGGGGTTATTGTCCTATACCATGCCCCCACATCATCACACCAGCAGGGGGCAGTGTGTCCTCCTATCACTACTAGTGGGTGACTGTCCTATACCATGCCCCCACCATCAAACACTAGCAGGGGGCAGTGTGTCCTCCTATCACTACTAGGGGGTTATTGTCTCTATACCATGCCCCCATCATACACCAGCAGGGGGCAGTGTGTCCTCCTATCACTACTAGTGGGTGACTGTCCTATACCATAGCCCCACATCATCACAGCAGCAGGGGGCAGTGTGTCCTCCTGTCACTACTAGGGATGACTGTCCTATACCATGGCCCACACATCATCACCAGCAGCAGGGGCAGTGGAGAGTGTGTCTCCTATACTTAAAGGGATGACCTGTCCTATACCATGGCACAAGCCATGGCATAGGACGTTCTGGCACATTATATTTGCACTCAAAATAATTTAGGAAGGTCACTGTGATCCTTATACAAAGAGATCTGTAAGGAATCTAGAAATTTTGTTCTACATTTTCTGTTGTGATAGTAATATTAAGGAAATGGTTTCTAGCAGAAATGTTTCCAGTCTATAACATTAAAGGGGATTTGCTGGATAAAGTGTTGGGAAGAAATGTTATTAGGCGGCTCAGTGATATTTTATAATTAGTGAAAAATAGCTCCGTCAACACAAGGTTTTCTGTGTTGTGTTCAGGGAATCCTGGACAATAATTACAGTCTGTTATATTGGGATACTTTAAGTGGCACAAAATAAGTACAGGGCGATGCTCTGTACCATTTCTGCGTCCTGTACACAGGCATGTGTGATATAGAGACTGGAGCGTGAACGCCTCGATGATGTCTATGATAGATGTGTGCCTAACACAGGACTGTGTGCCTCTATAGACTGTGTCCTATACAAGGACTGTGTGCTCTATAGACTGTGTCCTATACAAGGACTGTGTGCTCTATAGACTGTGTCCTATACAAGGACTGTGTGCTCTATAGACTGTCCTATACAAGGACTGTGTGCTCTATGTCTGGTCCTATACACACGGACTGTGTGCCTCACTAGAATGTCCTATAACAAGGACTTGTGGCTCTAAAGACGTGTCCCCTATACAGGATGTTGTTATTAGATGTCCTATAAGGGCTTGTGTGCGTATAGACTGGTCGCATAAAGGACTGTGTGCTCTATAGACTGTGTCCTATACAAGGACGGTGTTGCTCTTAGACTGTGTCCTATACAAGGACTGTGTGCTCTACTAGACTGTCCTATACAAGGAATGTGCTCTATAGACTGTCCTATGAGGACTGTGTGATTATAGACTGTCGTCGCTACAGGACTGTGTGCTCTATAGACTGTGTCCTATACAGACTGTGTGCTCATAGACTGTGTCATACGGATGTGTCTATAGCTGGTTCCAGACATCAAGGACTGTGTGCTCTATAGACTGTGTCCTATACAAGGACTGTGTGCTCTATAGACGTGGTCCTATTACAGAGTGTGCCTATAGACTGTAATCCTATTACAAGGACTAGTGTGCTCTATAGACGGTCCTATACAAGGACTGTGTGCTCTATGACGTGTCATGTACAAGGACTGTGTGCTCTATAGATGTGTCCTATACAGGACTGTGTGCATTATGACTGGTCCTATACAAGGACAGTGTGCTCTATAGACTGTGTCCTATACAAGGACTGTGTGCTCTATTGACTGTGTCATGTACAAGGACTGTGTGCTCTATAGACTGTGTCCTATACAAGGACTGTGTGCTCTATAGATTGTATCCCATACAGGACTGTATCCTTTACAAGGACTGTGTGCTCCATATACTGTATCCTATGCAAGGACTGTGTGTTCCATATACTGTATCCTATGCAAGGACTGTGTGTTCCATAGACTGTGTCCTATACAAGGACTGTGTGCTCTATAGACTGTGTCCCATACAAGGACTGTGTCATGTTCAAAATATGTGTTATATAGTGACTGGACCCCAAACTCCTAAGATTCTATAGAAAATGTGGCCTATACAAGGACCATGTTCTAGAAAGACTGAGCCCTTCACAAGGACTGGGTTCTGTAGTGCCTATGTCCAGTACAAGGACTGTGTTCTATAGAGACTGTGTCCTATAGCGACTGTGTTCTATAGCGACTGTGTTCCATACAAGGACTGTGTGCTCTACAGTCTGTTTCCTATACAAGGACCATGCTCTTTGGAGACTGTGTCCTATACAAGGACTGTGTTCTGTAGAGACTGTCCACCAGTAGCAGAGACCTGCTCCACAGTTCTGTAACTTTCACCATATTTGTAGCCACGTTCTGTTTCTGCCTGACACAATCCTCCACGGATCCTGGTGCATTTGGAGCCCCATACAAGCTGATGGGTCAATGAGGTCCCTAGGTCATCCATGAGTTTTAGGGATTGATTATAGACCATGGAATAACATTTTGAAAAATAGATGAACAAACCCTGGATTCACACTAGATTATTTTCTGAATTTACTTCCCTATTAAGCACTTAACACCGGCGCCTCTGACGTAATCCGTGTTGACTCCTCGCTTTGCGAATCGGGCACCCGAACTCTACAGCTCCATTAAGTGACTCAACGTTACACAAAAATGCGTTAATAGGAGCCATTATCCAAAGCGGAAGCAGCGGCGGTGCATGGGTCACCGTGCTCTCAGATCCAACTCATTGTCACAATAACAATACATCTACTAACAATATTCTACTAAAACTCTACACTGCAAAAGAAAAAGGTAAAAAATCTCAAAAAATAGAGAATTTTCTGCACACGCTCATCCTGACCGGCGGCCATAACCAGAGCCGGCATTGTGTGGCGTCCCCCGCCCGTGTTACCATACTAATTCCACTGTATAAATGTGCAATGTTTCCGCCGCGCCCCTCGCTCTCCGTGCCTGATGAACGGCTCGCCTCTCAATGCCGGCTTGTTGCATTAAATCAGAATTTCGATATGAATAATAAAACCCACGGGGCGAGAGTTTTACTGCATCCTAATCAATTTGAGGTTTATTCATCTGGAAGCGCTCGAACACGTTTAGTCGTTCCGCTCACTTCTGAAAGGAGGATTTTTTTCCCCCCTCTAAAATCTACATAAATAAATCGGTTTAGAGCATTAGATGTGCAGGAGAGGAGGAACGGGGGTGTTTATTTTTGCAAGTTATTTATGAAATTACTGAAAAATGAAAAGATATAACATTGATCTCTGGAGGAAGGTTTCGTTGTCAGACGCTCGTTACAGAGGTGAGCGCTTCCCCTTTCTTCCGGTGCACAGCGGCTTAGTGATAGGTATAGGGGGGAGGAGACTTACAATGTGGTGGGATCCATATCCTTCCAAGCTGGTACAAAAGAGACAGTTCTGGGAATGGTCCCATACTATACTGCATGCCTTTAACTGTATCAGTGCCCTTAGGAGGCCAATACAGTTTAAATCTAAGGCAGCACAGGGAGAAATTGACTCTTTAGGGCACATTTACTTACCCGTCATTGGAGTTCACCGAAAGTGCATTGTCCATGTATAATGCGCTGTGCGGGGAGTCACTAAGATCATGTGCCCGATATCCTGCATGTGTCGCTTCCCAGCTCAGGTCCCCGGAGTTCACCTTCTTCTCGTCCTGGGGCATGTAAGTGAGTGTCCTGGTGTATAATGGTCGCGGCGGGGAGTCATAAGATCTCGACACAGATATCCTGCAGTGTGTTTCGCCTCCCCGCTCAGGCTAGGAGTTCATCCCCTCCTCTTTTCCTCCCTTTCCTCCCTCTTTCTTTGCCGTTGTCTTGTGTTTTTGTGTTGTTTTTTGTTTGTGTCTTTTTCCCTTCTTCAAGCTTCTTACTTTTTTTTTCCGCCTCTCTGGCTGCCGCCTTCTTTCCCGGGCATGGTGTAGGTCATTGTCAGTGTATAATTGCGCTGTCGGGCCCGATCACCTTTACGATCGTGGCGCCCAAATCTGCATGTGTGCCTTCTCCCGTCAGGTCCCCGAGTTTCACCTTCTTCTTCCTGGTGCCATGTATACGTGCATTGTCCGTGTATAATGCGCTGTGCGGGGAGTCACTAAGATCCTGTGCCCGATATCCTGCATGTGTCACTTCCCCGCTCAGGTCCCTGGAGTTCACCTTCTTCTTCCTGGTGCTTGTAAGTACTTGATCTTGCAAAACAATTTAAAACTTAAATCCCGCGCTCAGTCCCAATCAGTGGGCTCGTCCGATTTCTGCCGCATGGAAGCAGCGCAGCTGCGCAACAATCCGATCGCGTGCGACTCAATCCCAGCGCAGACACCTGTTATATACTTGTCAGAGCTGCGCAAATCCCAAACAATCCTGCATGTGTCACTTCCCGCTCAGGTCCCCGGAGTTCACCTTCTTCTTCCTGGTGCATGTAAGTGCATTGTCCGTGTATAATGCGCTGTGCGGGGAGTCACTAAGATTGTGCGCCCAATATCCTGCATGTGTCGCTTCCCCGCTCAGGTCCCTGGAGTTCACCTTCTTCTTCCCGGTGCATGTATGTGCTGGGATGGTGACACAATTTGAAAGTTAAATCCCACGCTCATTCCAAATCAGTCGGACCATCTGACGGCACCGCCCCCTAAATTGTGTTGCCTGGAAGCCAAAAAAAAGGGTCGTGTGCGGCAAAATCCCAGCGCAGACACTTGTTAAATACCTATGCAAGCCATGTAATCCGAGAAAAGGCGTACAGTCCGACGAAAGTGAGCAGCCCGACCCTTAGTAAATAAGCCCCTTTGTTTTGTAATTTGGAGTGAATTTGTGCATTAGGGTGGCCCTGAGGCTTAACTGTGCTTAATGTATCTTGAATGTCAAGCCCCCTAAATAGCAGTCCCGGGAATCGTACATTCGGCTCTTGAGCTATCTCGGGTCGCATGCAATTGTTGAAAAATAGATAAAGATAGGAAGGAAGGAATTAGAAAAAAATAAAGAATAGAAAGAAGGAAAAGAAAGAAGGGAAAAGGAAGAAAGGACTGAAGAAGGGAAAAGGAAGGAAGGAAAGAAAGAAGGAAAACGAAGAAAGAAAGGAAAATGAAGGACCGAAGATGTGAAAAGGAAGGAGGGACCAAAGAAAGGAAAAGGAACAAAGGAAGGAAAAGAAAGGAAGGAAGGAAATTGATGTCTATGTAAAATGAATAAATTCAGCCATTACATGATTTATTTTCCGGAGCTGGACTTTCCCCATATTCCATGTCTATGATTGGTCAGTCCTGGTCTCTAGTGTTAGACATGAATAAAATACAATAAAGAAGGTTTATGCAATGAGGTTATTTTTGCCTTTGGATGATGCCTTCACCTATGGTTCACCTGAAGATGTCCTCCCTGATCCCCAGATGTCGGCCCTGACAGTGAATGTTATCCAGATGAGATCCTGAATAATTGGGATCAGCAGCTTCTGAGGCTGAGACATCATCCGATTACAAGGTTACAGCCGATCCGTCCCCGGGAAGATAAATGACAACTGTGGCTGATAAATGAGAGCGAAGTTCTAGGAACATGGTTAAACTAAGTGACTCATTGATCATCCTCGGCATGGAAGCGACGCGCTCGTCTGTCTGAGCCTCCGCGCAAATATTCTCATTGACATAAATTGTGGAAATATGTGAATTATTAGGAAATGGATTGGATGAAAGTCTATGGTTCTGTCGTCTTATAAATAACAGCGCATTTCATTCTGCCCGGATCCAGCATCGCTCTCTTGCCATTGGTGTTGGTCCCCGATGACAAATCTACACCGGTCCCCGACTATGACGTGTAATTTATAGCACAGATCTCTGTATTCAGAGGAGACACTTTATAAGACTCCTTACGGCTCCTGGGCCCAGGTGTCACTGAACCCATAAACTATTGGTCTTCTTTACTGCTTACAACCACTGGCCCTCTCGTATGTGTCCATGAGGTTTCAGTATCAGATGTTTCTGGTCCTGCAGAATGGAATTAAAGGAACCCTACCATGTGATGTGATGCATTATGAAGCAAACATACATTGAGAATGCTGTAGCTACACTGATGCAGGATCATATCTTGGTTAATCCCTGAGCTGAGTGGTTTTGCTTAAAAAAACAATTATACCATTCAGGACCTTGGGAAAGCTGGTACAGACTGGCTGGGACAGACAGGGGAGCTTGGAATTAAAATGGCTGCTAAGTAAAGCATGACTAGTCAAGCACTAATCAACCTGAGCTGGATCACTCATACACAGCAGCTGGGGGATGGTGCAGCAATTGATTATTCTGTCTGGCAGGGAGAAAACTGATTGCTTTATCATCTTCTGCAGAGAGCAACTCTCCTGCTATGAGAAGCGGGAAAGCAAGTGCCAGAGAAGATATAGAAGCCACAGAACTTCATTATCATAATGTTATATCTGTTTTATCAGCAAAACCACTTAGCACAGGGATAAACCAAGATATGATCCTGCATCAGTGTCGCTACAGCATTCTCAAGGTATGTTTGCTTCATAATGCATCAACTCACATGGTAGGTTTCCTTGAATATTATAAGGTACATTGTGCACTGTCCTCATGGTCACCTACCCTTCTTTCAGATGTGAATGTTGAGGCCAGCAAATTGGCTCAGCCCTCTCTCATCATCCACAATATCCAGGATACCAACACTTCAGTAGCACCACGCAGGAACCATGGGGCCCTCCGTAGTATGGATTTGTAAAAAAAAACATTATGCAAATTATGTCTCCTTAGGTTTTTATTTTAAATACTTCCTCAAAATTCCATGTTGACTAACTTCGGTTTTGATAGTGCCTCAAATTGCTGTGATAGGTTTGTCACCAGGTACTTCCCCCAAACAGTCATGTCTAGAGTTAAGTCTCTCTAGTTTGGTTGATATGATCTTATTAACATATTTTTCCCATGAGACACTGCATGAAGATATGTCTCAATCAAACATTTGGTCAGTTCCTTAGGATTGATGGTTCTTCTTCTGGTGTGTTGCTGGCTACCTGATGGTGACTTCAATATTCACGTTCTCCTCGGAGCTTATGCAAATGTTTGGGACTTGTGACTTGTGACATGTAGGATGGGCAGAGGCTGAAATATTTTCTCCTCCATCTCCTGATTTTTAGACGACTCAGAGTGAGCACAATGGGGAGAGGCTTCTGCTGCATCCGGTTCAATTACAGCCAGACATAGAGCAGAGGGGTGATGGAAGGGGACATGGTGGAGCTCCTGGGACATAAGGAGACTGCACCTGCCCTCTATTCAGTTGGGGGTAGTTCGAGGACACAAAACTGGCGCGGACACTTTATAAATACATGTACAAGCAGTTTGCAAGTTCTTTCTACTGCAAAGTCAGACAGAAAACTGGCGCAAACACGTTAATAAATGGGTGTTTGATTATTAAATGGGATGACGTGCTGATCATTGATGGTCATAAGATGCCCCCTGATTGAATGGAGGTGAATAATGTTTCCTGATGCTCCGTTCGTCCTCTATGAAATTGGCATGAGCTTCCAATAGACGTAGGACGCATGATTGACATTTTGCTCCATCAATTATGGGGAACGAGCCCCCCATTTTTATAATCAGTGGAGGTCCCATTGGTTAGACTACCACCGATCGGCATCTTATACACTACACTGTCGTACAATCCCTTTAAGGAAGGATGAGTTGGGACATTGTACTTCTCTTTGTGACTTTTTCATGTTTAGTATCAAAAAAAGATGAAACTTCACCCAACAATTCAAACAATTCAGACAGAGAACCCGCATTGTGTCGATAACTGGACCGTCATTTTTGTATATTCCTCCTAGTATTGATGTGTCTTGGAGCATGACACATTTCTCATCAATCATCTTGGATTTCCACATCTCTACTTGTGACCCCCCCCCCTCCACCCTTTGCCTTTATGAATAATATACAGTTTACAAGACGGCGGCTTTCGACATGGTCCGATCCTCATTCCGACAATGTGATTACACCGCACTTGAAAACATAATAGAATTTTCCGTTACTCCTTCAACCATGAAAATAAAATGCCTTCTCTTCAGTTTTTTTCCTTCCAGAGGATATTGTCATGGTTTCCTTAAACAAGAAAAGCTATTTCAGACGGTAATACGACTCGTCTTATCATCTCAACACTGTAAAACTCTGCCACTTTGTATATTTGAAAAGAAATCTGTAGTAGAAGTCTCCGAGGAATCTGATCGGCAATGTGCTCATGTCTTATGGTGCAGTATTACAGGCAGCGACCACAGGACCCACCGAGCCACCTGGACAGTTTGACTTTGGGCTGCTCAAACCCAACTGGGTTTCACCATTTAAAGGGGGATTCTGGTTTTGTAAAAAAAATCTAAAGTGGCAACAATTTGGGCAATAGCAAAAAAAAATCTATGCCTAACCATTCAGGGGATGTCGCTGATACACACGGCCACTTCCACTACCCAGTGGTTCTCCTCCTGGTGGTAACTGTAGACCTTAAGTGTATGTTTGGGCTAATACCTGGTCTTGGAAGTCATGTTTGAGGCCAGAAATTGGTCACATGGTCACATGTGCAAATAACATAATAGGGCTCATCTACCCGGTCCCTTGGAGTTCACAGAAAGTGCATTGTCCGTGTATAATGCCCTGTGCCCCGATTCACTTAGATTGTGCGCCCAATATCCTGCATGTGTCGCTTCCCCGCTCAGGTCCCCGGAGTTCACCTTCTTTTGAGTGGTGCATGGAAGTGCATTGTCTTGCGACACAATTTGAAAGTTAAATCCTGCACTCAGTCCGAATCAGTCGGATTGTCCGACGGCACAGGCCTCAATTTGTGTCGTATGGGGGGCAGCGCAGCTGCAAAATCCCAGCACAGACAACTGTTGAATACCCGTCCAAGCCGTGCAATTCCCGAAAACGGTGAACAGTCTGACGAAAGTGAGCAGCGTGACCCTTAGTAAATGAACCCCAATGTTATCACAGACGTCTATCCAGAGAAGAAACCCCAGTGGTGGCAGTCATCATGATGGCCATGAATGCCCTCCCGGGGGGTAAATATAGCCATCGGTCTACTCCTGGTTTTGAAGGCAACAGAGCTAAGTAAGTTGAGAGTAGCTGGTGCTCAACACTAGGTGATAAGGCAGAGGTAACAATCCTCTTCATGGAATATAGGTCAAAAGTCCATTGTTTTTCTACCTGAATGTCCTGGTGCCCGATGGTGATGAATTTCATGGACCAGGTTCGTCAATGACCACTTAATATTTCTTCCCTGACCCCTTGCCCCCTTAGATGATCTCTTGCCAACTTAAATAAAGAAGTAAACACCTTGTGTGATGTGGAATAAGTAGTCCACAGTGGCCACTATTATTAGGATAACTTAACTACCCATAATGTATCACAAACAATAATATAACTAAATTACTAGTATTCATAGACATCAGTTATAATAATGACATCTGAACAATCTGGGGGTAGAAGGTCTCTTAGGGTAAGGAATTACCACTATTGCCCTATCCCACCTGCCTCATTGGGCAGATAAATAAGTCCCGGATACTATCTGGTCAGTATCTGCTAGTTGGCAGTCATCACTGAGACCATTAAACACTGTAAACCAAACCTAAGATCGCACTGAGGAGTTACGTCTCAAGCATCCGCAAGTCTAAGTTCGACGTTTGCCTCGCTTGGCACCTGCCTTCCAAGGGCTAGCCAACTTTAACTAACCACCCCCTCCCATTCATTAATCGCTCTCAAGTTGACCACCCTTCAGCCATGGGACTTGGGTTACATGATGACCCACCAGCCCGATTCACAAACAAGTGTGGCAGGACATTCTTTTGGGCCAATAGAATGAAGAAATAGGAGGAGGATACAGAGAAACCGCCAAGTCTCTGTATCTTGAAAAAGGGCTATCCAAACCCCTTAGGCTACATTCACACACATGTATGGGGGCGGATATAGGGCCGACGTATGTATGGCCAATATACGTCCCCCATACACTTCTATGGGCTCGCGGCACTGTACGGTGCAGCAGACGTGCGGCACCATACCGCTCCGTAGCCCGTAGAAAGATAGGACATGTCCTATTCCTATGGAGAGGGGCGGGGGTAAGCAGCGCTCATCCCTGCTCCTCTCCGCAGCGCCGATGTATGCATGCCGTACTACGGTACGCGGCCATACATCGTCTGAATGTAGCCTTAATGTGTCGATTCTCTTTTTTCCTCTAACCACTCAAGTCATTTTAGAGTACAATGCCAAGAGAGTTTCACAACCTGGAGGGGAAAAAAAGGGACTGGTGGTGAATTAGTCCATGTAAACTTTACTCAATTTCTTTAGACTTCATGTCAGTTTTGATAGGAATAACGGGTGGTATGAGCCGGATGAGAAGAGTTAGCGGGGAATGTAAGAGACAGTGGGGCTTATTTACTAAGGGTCACACTACTGACTTTCGTCGGACTGTTCGCCATTTTCGGGATTTGCACAGCTTTGATATTTAACATGGGTTTGCGCTGGGATTGTGGTGCACGCGATCGGATTGTGGCGCAGCTGTGCAATAGACATCGGGTGTGGCCGTCGGACGATCCGACTGATTCGGATTGACCGCAGGATTTAACTTTCAAATTGTGTCGCAAGCCCAAGCACTTACATGCACCAGGAAGAAGAAGGTGAACTCCGGGGACCTGAGCGGGGAAGTGACACATGCAGGATATCGGGCGCACGATCTTAGTGAATCACGGCAGATGTGCATTCTGAGTGGACCCGTCAAAAATTGGATTTGGGTTTGTGGGTTTTAACTGTTTAACTTCCTTGGTTGAACTTGATGGACAAGTGTCTTTTTTCAACCGTATAAACTATGAAACTGGGGCTGGCAAATTACTCCGTCCATGCACCGCAATTTTGGGGAGGATCATCACTCCCAATGACGTCATCTGACCCTGCACAGGCCATGTTATTGGCTTTTAAAGAGTTAACACCTGCGAATGACCGATTGTGGGTGTTATCAGCAGAGGGATTTCAGACAAACTTGGACCTAGTCCCAAACCTCTAATAAACTTCGGGGTCGGGTCCGAGGGACCCGAACCCACAAACCTCAGTACGAAACAACTTTGTGGCTTGGGACCATTCATCACTAGCCATGAGTAGTGTCAGGTGGCTGCTATAAAGCTCTGCTTCTCAGAAGAGACTATGAGATGATGTCATGTCTCATATATCAGTGTTCCTGCTGAATTACACACATCTCTACCGCAGAGGCCCCGAGGAAAGGACTTATCGCTGCTTTTTATGCCTTGAACATTAACATCACAGCTAATTTCTATAAATTCATTTCGGGATCCCATTGTGCGGCTCTGTCGTTCCGGCTCCGTCCTGATTATTGCTTTAGTAAAAGAGATGAAATATGTGCGATATGCAGAGACATCATCTACCATCTCCAATGCACATTTACATAAATTAATACCGCGCTGACAATTATAAGACGTCTCCTCTTGATTCATCGGATTGGAACGTCGTCCCTGGGTTTCGTCTCGTATTATTATCACCTGTGGGAGAAGCAAACTCCTCCAAGGCAAAAAGTAAACCCTCTACCGGTCTGATGTTGTAGGGTTTCTGTTTGGAATTTTTAAAAAAGTCTATTCCCAAAATACAAAAATTAAACAGGAGCTAAAAATATTAATGAATAAATGAATAAAATAATTACTTATATACCGTATATACTCGAGTATAAGCTGAGTTTTTTAGCACAATTTTTGTGCAGAAAATTCCTTACTCGTCTTATACTCGGGTATATATAAAAAAATAAACTGAATACTCAGCATTTCGACGGCCCAGGAAGCTCCTCTTTATCTTCATGTTCGCGGCGGGTCCGCGTCAGCGCCTTTTCTTTCTTTAGGTCGGCGCCAGGCCCGTGACAGCTCCATGCGCACGGCCTGGCTGACGCGCTCTGTGATGTCAGCAGTAGCTGACATCACAGTTGTGATGTGACAAGTCTAGCTCTAGGATGTGCCAAAGCCAACCACTCCGGTACCAGGGAAATCCAAAATCCAACTACCCCCAAACCATTTGGTCAGGCCCCGGTGGGAGGACCATCCATCTATCTGACAAGAGTGAATGCTAACAACCCCAGGTGTTTCTGATACACACAACCCACACCAACAATTAAGGGCCACATTTATCAGGCTTGTGCACCTGAAAACAGGCAAAAGCCGTGATTATCAACTTCTACGACCCTCTACGCTGGTTGGGCAAGGAGGACGCGGTGACGGCTCTGCAATGGGCCAGCGCGGAGAAGGAAAGACCCTGTGCATTGCCTATTGCTTGCGCCCGATTATTCAAAGACTATGACTAGAGATGAGCGAGCATACTAATCCAAGCTTGATGCTCGTTCGAGTATTAGAGTACTCGAAACGGCTCGTTGCTCGGACGAGTATTTCGCCTGCTCGAGAACGAGCTTTCACTTAACGAAACAAAGTGAAGAACAGTGAACACAGGATCATTTAAGTGAAGAACAAATTGCAGATGTTTCCGTAAATCTGCTAACTTATCAGACACATTTTATTGGTCCCCTTGAGAAATGCTCGAGTCTCCCATTGACTTCAATGGGGCTCGTTATTCGAGACGAGCACTCGAGCATCGGGAAAAGTTCGTCTCGAATAACGAGCACCCGAGCATTTTAGTGCTCGCTCATCTCTAGCTATGACGCAAAGCCACACAAGATCAGACCTGACAGATCAGATCCCTATCGAAATATCCCTCTTCCATTGACTTCAATGTAAAAATTATAACATCGGGAACACATGCAGTTTTTTTTCAAATGTAAAAAAAGGCCGACCATCGCCACCGTCATTTTTACCGTCAAAAATGGATCCCTGCCTGACCTGACCATAATGGATGACATAAAATTTACATTGATGTCAATGGAATTTTAAACTGATGCGTTAAGCCCCCAGTTCTTTACTTTTGTTTAATGGAGGAAAAGAACGAAGGTTTGAACGATAGTGTGAACTGAGCCTAACAGAAGGTCCAACAGAGGATGGAACATGGATACTAAAACAGATCCGGAAACTGGGGACTTGCCCTAATACCCGCATCATGTTACAGATAATTCCTGTCACCCTACTTCTGTCTGTAGGGTTTGCCATTTTTAACTCTCTCCTTTCCAGAGCCCCCAGTCTGGAGAGGACACAGGTGCAGGTCCATCATTTACATATCACAGGGAGATGAGTCCCAGAGACGTCTGTTCTGCTACATCTGTTCACAACTTCATAACAAAGGCATCAAGTACTGAGGATGAAAGTGTAAGTGGGTGACAGCAGTGAGGTCTCTCCTCTTAGTAGCGCTCTCTCCATAGAGGTGACAGCAGTGAGGTCTCTCCTCTTAGTAGCGCTCTCTCCATAGAGGTGACAGCAGTGAGGTCTCTCCTCTTAGTAGCGCTCTCTCCATAGAGGTGACAGCAGTGAGGTCTCTCCTCTTAGTAGCGCTCTCTCCATAGAGGTGATAGCAGTGAGGTCTCTCCTCTTAGTAGCGCTCTCTCCATAGAGGTGACAGCAGTGAGGTCTCTCCTCTTAGTAGCGCTCTCTCCATAGAGGTGACAGCAGTGAGGTCTCTCCTCTTAGTAGCGCTCTCTCCATAGAGGTGACAGCAGTGAGGCCTCTCCTCTTAGACTGCTCAAATAATAAACACGTACTAACCCGGAGCCGGACTGGCCCCTTTAATACCGCATACCCCAAATATAAATAACCACA
>WNYA01000568.1:123382-140292 GCA_019512145.1 Engystomops pustulosus
CACCATCTCCGGAGTTGACGAGCATTGAGGTCTCTCGGCAAGAGCCCGCGTCTGTACTCCAAATCCATAGAGAGTGACAGCAGTGAGGTCCTCTCATAGACGCTCCTCTCCATAAGGTGACAACAGTGAGTCTCTCCTGCTTAGTAACGGCTCTCTCCGATAAAGTTGACAGCTGAGGTCCTGCTCCTCTTAGTATCGCTCTCATAGAGTGACAGCATGAAGGTCTCTCTTATAGTAGCCGTCTTCATCCATAACGAGTACGAGCAGTGAGTCGTCTCCTCTTCAGTAACGCTCTCTCCATAAAGTGACAGCATGGAGGTCTCTCCTCTCAGTGATCGTCTCAATCTAGATGTATGCAGCAGGGAGGTCTCGCAGTGATGCCTCCATGGATGTCGTCTTCTTTCTCTTCTGTCCTCTGTCCTTTCCTGATTTCTGATTTCTTCCTTCAGACTCTTCTTTGATGTCGCTTTTCCGCGTTTGTTTCCGCTTTCTGCGGCTCTTGTTACATTGTTGCTCTTCGTCCTCCTCGGCCATTGTTTGGCATCACTTGTCATTTTGACTAATTTACCATTTTTGGTTTTGATCTATTTTTCACGATTTCTGGGACTGGCTACAGACGCGGATGATGAAAGGCTGCTGGGAGAAACATCCAGAACATCTGATCTGCCGATGACACCGCACAATGGCTGCACATAGTGTATGACCTGTGGCCGTGCTGTGCTTATATGTCACCATAGGGGGCGCAACAATCACTATGACAACTATAATAACTTCCCCTGCTGCCTGCAGACTGACACAAGCCATATGCTTCAATAACCACCGCAGTCTGTGAGTGCACACAGATAGAAGTTACAGTATAACAGCAATATAATACAGCCATATGGTGCACTAATAATATACCGAAATAATTCAGACTTTGTTCTCCCCATAGATATCATCACTAAATCCTTTAAGGGTGTGGTCACACGTGGGGCTAGCGGTGTCTTTAATAATGTAACACTAATGCCCGGGGATGGACTTTGGGACGATCACAAATTCCAGTGAAACGCATTTGATCGACAACCAGCACCCTGTGTTCTGTTTTGATTAAATGCAAGACACCGGGTGCTGGTTACCGATGGCATGTGCTTCACAGCACCACGTGTGACCGCACCCTACAAAAATCCCCTCCTCTATCATAAATCTGGGGATTTCATTATATATGGGGCATCACTGTGGCTTAGTGTTTAGCATTACAGCCTTGCAGCGCTGGGGTCCTGGGTTCAAGTCCCAGGGTCAACATCTGCAAAGAGTTTGTATGTTCTCTCCGTGTTTGTGTGGGTTTCCTCCGGTTTCCTCCCACACTCCAAAACATACTGGTAGGTGGATTAGATTGTGAGCCCCATTGGGAACAGCGAGCAATTTAGCAAGTTCTGTGCAGCGCCGAGGAATCTTTGTGCGTTATATTATTAAAGGAATTATTATTTATACTGAATTTAGTGCAAATAAAATGGTTAAACACAACTTAGATTCGTGTGCGTTAACAACAATTCTGAATTTTCCCCAATTTTTTCCATAGTAAATAATACTGCCATGTGGAGATGGGAGGTAAGAGGGAAGGACTGTCTGTGCTAAGGCATGATGTATATACGATATCTGAAGGAACCACTCAACCACCGTGTTGATGTAATCAGAGGGACAGTAACCCAGATGCGAAGGATCCTCATATTTATTGGCGCATGCGCAGCCTCCTGCTACACAAGCCATTGAGCATCCTGCACACCATGGGGCCGGGTTGTTACAAGTGATTGGCCACTGCCGCACTCGCTCCATTACAGGGAATGACGTACCACGTCTCGTCTTTATCCCCTAATGAATCCCACAGACGGCGAGGTAACGCGCTGAAAAAAATCTTTACTACTGGCAGAGAATGTCCTGCATAAGTATTTAGGGTGATGGTAGATGCTGGGGAAAGCTATTTAGGACTGTCCTTGTAATAACAGCAGCAATTTCATGGGGCCAAGGCCACCAGTTATAGGGACCTTTATGCACCAGCTCCTTCCCTGTGTCCTCCTTACATCATCCAACCTGCAATTGCTCCTGTGAATTTAAGCCTCTGTTACACACGGCTACTGATATTGATGAGTGAGGGACATATCGTGCATTGCTTATATATTTCGTTGTGTGTTTTTGTACACTAGCACAGCATCTACCGTTCCAGTATATACTGTATTTACTCGAGTATAAACCGAGGTACTTAAATTTACCACAAAAAATTGGGCAATTGTATTGACTCAAGTATAAGCCCAGGGTGGGAAATGCAGCCGCTACTCTCTAATAAAATGTCCAGCAGTCTCCCCTCATGAATAAAATGTTAACAGCAGCCCGTCCAATTATTAAAGCGTCAAGCAGAGAGCCCCCATTAATGTAATGTGCAGCAGAGCGCCCCGCATAATGCAATATGCAGCAGAACACCCCCATTAATGTAATGTGTAGCAGAGCGCCCCGCATAATGCAATATGCAGCAGAGCACCCACATTAATGTAATTTGTAGCAGAGCACCCCCATTAATGTAATGTGCAGCAGAGCACCCCCATTAATGTAATGTGCAGCAGAGCGCCCCGCATAATGCAATATGCAGCAGAGCACCCACATTAATGTAATGTGCAGCAGAGTACCCCCATTAATGTAATGTGCAGCAGAGCACCCACATTAATGTAATGTGCAGCAGAGCGCCCCCATTAATATAATGTCGTGCAGAGCGCCCCTATTAATGCAATGAGAAGGGCGCCCCCATTAATGCAATGTGCAGCAGAGTGCTCCCATTAATGCAATGTCCATAAGAGTACCCTCATTAATAAAACATCCAGTAGAGTGCCCCCTAAAAGATAAACTTACTACTCACCCTTTGCCACTGGCCCCCCGGCGTCCTCTTGTCCCCGCAGCACCTCTTCGGTTTCCGGACATGCGATGTGCCGGCACACAAATCTCATCTATTTAAGTGAGAATTATTTATAGGACCATATTGCTGTATATGAATATATACGTATATATGGCATAGACTGTGGCAGTAATGTAGTGCCATGGGGTGTGCAAAGGATGATTAATAGCGGCGAACAGTGTGCGCATAATACTATCATGCGGAGCTCTCAGTATAATGGCATACAAGGTAGAAAAAACTGTGACACATGAAGTGCAGATAACAGCTTTGGAAAGAGCAAGAATAATACTGCGATATAGTGCACAAATAGTATAATACCGCCAAACCGTGAATGAAGGTAGTAGCACGTAGTTTGTAACTAATAATGTTAGATACTGACTGCATACTTATGGAATACAATGGGGCAGATTTACTTACCCGGTCCTATCCCGATCCAGCGGCACGTTCTCCATCGAGGATTCGGTCTTCAGGCGATTCACTAAGGTCGTGCCCCTGATGTCCACTAGGTGTCGCTGCTGCGCTGAAATCCGTCCGAGTTCACTGTAGTTCACCGTCCTACCCTGGGTGCAGGTAAGCGCGTGTCAAGCGACACATTTTTATTTTTAAATACCGCTGTTTTTCCGAATCCGTTGGGTTTTCCGATGGCCACGCCGCCCGATTTCTGTCGCGTGCATACCGGCGCCGATGCGCCACAATCTGATTGCGTGTGCCAAAAACATGGGGCAATTCGGCGCAAATTGGAAAAATTCGGGAAACCCAACGAAAAAAAGAGATTAGGGCCCTCCAATGTGCAACTAATAGTGCCACAAAGTGTAACAATGCTCGCGTAATAGTGACTCCCAGTGTGCAAAAAATACTGTCATACAGTGCACATGTGATAATGGAATTAATGGCACTACATAGAGTGCAGGTAAACAATCATAAATACAGTGTAATTTATATCAAACCAGCAAACACTACAGAAATAAATACAGTGGGGGTCATTTACTAAGGGCCCGATTCGCGTTCTACGGACGTGTTACCCGAATATTTCCGATTTGCGCCGATTTCTCCTGAATAGTCCCCCGGGATTTTGGCGCACGCGATCGGATTGTGGCGAATCGGCACTGGTATGCACGCGACGGAAATCGGGGGGGCGTGGCCAAACGAAAACCCGACGGATTCGGAAAAACCACCGCCATTTAAAAAAAAATTAATGAGTCTCGAAATTTGCACTTACCTTCACTCAGCCCGAACCGGTGAACTCCAGTGCGTTCCGATGCCCTTTAGCACAGCAGCGCCACCTGGTGGACGTCGGAGGAACTACCTTAATAAATCCCGGCCGGACCCGAATCCAGCGCAGAGAACGCGCCGCTGGATCGCGAATGGACCGGGTAAGTAAATCTGCCCCAGTGTGTGAGTGAAAGTAATAGCACCACATGGCGCTATTGTGTTACCATATATTAATAAAAAAAACTATCAACAAAAAATGTTATAAAACTCAGAAATTGAATACAATTTCATGGTATCAAGTTTTCAAAAAAGCATCAAACAGTGCAGAAATAATGGTGCACATAATACTTCCATATAGTGCAAAGTAAGTGCAGAAATAATGGTGCACATAATACTTCCATATAGTGCAAAGTAGAAGAAATAATTCTGCATAATACGCAGATAACATCATACATTTGCATTGACAATACTAATACTTATAGTACTCTACAGATAACCATTAGATTTGCTGACTATTTACTCAGTTGGCAAATAATGTTGCCACATGGTGTTCTGATAATTTTTGCGCCGATTTTCCCTGAATTGCCCCGGGATTTTGGCGCACGCGATCGGATTTTGGCGCATCGGTGCCGGCATGCACGCGAAGGAAATCTGGGGGGCGTGGCCGAACGAAAACCTGACGGATTCGGAAAAACCGTCGCATTTAAAAAACAAAAAGTGTCGCGGAGCTTGCACTTACCTTCACTACGAATAGGCCGGTGAACTTGAGTGCATTTCAGCGGACATCGGAGGAACTGCCCTAGTGAATCCCGGCCGGACCCGAATCCACCACAGAGAACGCGCCGTTGGATCGCGAATGGGTCGGGTAAGTAAATCTGCCCCATACAGTCCATGTATGTATTATGGATGCCAAGGCCAAGAGTTCTACAGAAAATATGCAGGTTAGTCAATACGTCGTATCATTGGTAGGTACATAATTAGCGGTATTAATCCATTGTGCGCTATTATTTATATCTAAGTGACACCCACCCTCCTCCCATCATGCCTCAGGGCTGAGCATGTCCGATACTGTGTGTTTAACACTGGCATTCTTCTCATCATATTTCATGCCGGAAAGATATCTAATCCCCATTGCAGATTGATTATTCAGTTTGTTCTTTCATTAGACCAGAAAGGTTTAATACAGGAATCAATAACACCAAGAAATCACTAACAAAGCGAAGAATTACTGCAGCCGGAACGCATGGAACTGCTCAGATAGAAGCAGTAGCTAAATAATTATAAATTATAATTACTGCTGACAACAACAAAATATCTAATGTGTAACCAGGAAGAGTGTAGGGTGTGTCTCATGGGATCAACTACTAATAAACTGCTCTTATGTACAAGAATATATCTACTATAATACTGCCCCCTATGTACAAGAATATAACTATCTATAATACTGACTGGCCCCTATGTACAGAATAAATACTACTATAATACTGCCCCTTTGTACAGAATATAACTACTATCATCTGACCCCCTATGTATCAATAATAATAACTACATAATACTGCCCCCTATGTAAGGAATATCCCTACTATAACCCTGCCCCCCTATGTAACAAGAATATAACTACCTATAATACTGGCCCCCTGCCCCTATGTAACAGAATATAACTACTATATACTGTCCCCCTATGTAACTGAATATAACTACTATATACGGTCCCCTAATGTAACAGAATATAACTACTATAATACTGCCCCCCTATGTACATACTTAACTACTAAACACTGCCCTATGTACAAGAATATAATATAACTACTACACGCCTCCTATGTAACAAGAATATAACTACTAAATCTGCCCCCCCTATGTACAAGAATTAACTACTATAATACTGCCCCCTATGTACAAGAATATAACTACTATAATACTGCCCCCTATGTACAGAAGATATCTACTATAAATACTGCCCCTATGTCAAGAATATACTAATAATACTGCTACCTATGTACAATAGACTATAACTACTAAATACTGCCCCGATGTACAAGAATATAACTACTATAATACTGCCCCCTATGTACAAGAAGATAACTACTATACATACTACCCCTTCTGTCAAGAATATAACTCTCTTATATCCTGGCCCCCCTATGTACAAGATCACTACTATACTACTGCCCCCTATGTACAAGAATATCCCTTTTTTTTTTTTTTGGGGTACTATAATACTGACTGCCCCCCTATGTACAAGAATATATCACTATAATACTGCCCCTATTACAAAATATAACACTATAATACTGTGCCCCCTATGTACACAGAATATCACTACTATAATACTGCCCACTATGGACAGAATATATCTACTATAATAACTGCCCCTAATTACAAGAATATAACTACTATAATACTGCCCTCTTGTACAAGAATATATCTACTATAATATGCCCCCTATGTACAAGAATAATAACTACTTAATACGCCCCCTATGTGCATGATATAACTTACTATAATACTGCCCCGATGTACAGAATATTGAACTACTATAATACACCCCCTATATACCTACTATATATACTGCCACCTATGTAACAAGAATATAACTACTATAATACTGCCCCCTATGTAAAGAATAGAACTACTATACTACTGGCACTCTGATACTGCCCCCTATGTACAAGAAGATACTACTATACTACTTCCCCCTATTGTACAAGATTATAACTACTATAATACTACCCCTATGTACACTAATATCTACTATAATATGCCCCCTATGTACATGGTTAATCTAACTACTATAAGGTTAACTGCCCCCTAGGTACAAGAATATAACTACTATAATACTGCCCCTATGTACAGGAATATAACTACTATAATACTGCCCCCTAATGTCCAAGAATATAATTACAATATCTGCCCCTTGTACCAGGATAATGACTACTATAATACGCCCCCCTATGTACAAGAATATAACTACTATATACTACCCCTATGTACAGAATATAACTAACTATAATACTGCACCCCCTATGTTCAAGAATATAACTACTATAATACTGCTCCCTTGTACAGGGATATAACTACTATAATACGCCCCCTAGTCCCGAATATACCTACTATAATCTGTCCTTATTACAGGAATCTACTACTATAAAAATACTGCACTGTCCCCCTATGTACATTGAATTAACTACTATATACACTGCCCCTATGTACAGGAATATAACTACTATAACACTGCCTCCTATGTACAAGAATATAACGACTATCATACTAGCCCCTATAAAGAATATACTACATAACTGGCCCCTATGTACAAAGAATATAACTACCTATAATACGCCCCCCTATGTCACCAAGAATATATCTACTATATATACGGCCCCCCCCTAGGTAACAAGATCTAACTACTATACGACTGTGTGCCAAAACCCAGTAGTCCGTCTGTCCTGACGCTCTCGGGCTGAGTACATCTTCTCTCGACGTCTAACTACTATAATACTACGGCCCCTATGTCAAGAATATAACTACTAGAATCTGCCCCCTATGTCGAGTATAAGAACTAACTACACTGTGTGGGCCCGGTCAGCAGGACACACGGCACAAACAAAAACATAAATATGGGTGGCAAGAATATAACTACTAAACACAACTCGATACTGAATCTGATGCCCAAAAGAGGAGACACGCGCCGGTGGTGACATAGCGAAGACGGGAGCAGAGATATAACGTACGCCGGGTGTAAATCATGGCCTCCCGATGTATATTTTGGGGGAGGGGACACACAAACGACTAAAATAACTACTCCAGCACGCATACACACAAAAACACATTCACATACTGGAGATACGCCCCATTGCACAGATACTACTATAACAGCTGGTCCAGGAGGGACGCACTTTTTACACAAAATGATCACTACCTACTGTTACTGTGCTCCCACTATGGACAGGTATATCTAATCTACTATAATACTGCCCCCTATACAAAATAATAACTACTATACATAAATTACTGCCTCATCACACGAAGAATATAGCGACTTTGTCGTACCCCCTATGATTACAAAATATAACTAACTATAATAACTGCCCCTATGGCATAAATACTACTATATCTGCCCCCTATAGGAAGATACTACTATAAGACTACCCCCATAAGCTCTACTATAATACTGCCCATATGACAAATAGAACTTACTAAATACTCCCCCTATAAAGAATAAAACGACTAGAGATCGACGCTGCACCCTTTACAATAGAACTACTATAATACTTCCACCTATGTACAAGAATATAACTACTAAGACTACCCCACTAGGTACAGAATATATCTACTATAATACTGCCGCCCCCTATGTACAAGAATTAACTACTAGAATACCTGCCCCCGATGTACAAATATAACTACTATATACTTGCCCCTATTTAACAAATAATAACTACTAAAATACTGCCCCCTATGTAACAAAAGATATTCCATAATACTGCCCTATGTCCAGGAATTGACTACTATATACGCCCCTATGTACCCTAATATACTATAAATACTACAAACCTACCCCTATGTACAGGAATATAACTACTATACGACTGCCCCCTATTACAAGAATAAACTACTAAATCCTGCTCCCTATTACAGAAGATAACTACTATAAGACTATTACTTGCCCCTATGTACGGGAATATAAACTAATAATACTTCCCCTAGTACCATAATATAACTACTATAAGTACTAATACTGCCCCCTATGTACAGAATAACTACTATAACACTGCCTCCTAGTACACGAATATATCTACGATATAACTGGCCCCCTATGTCAAAAATATACTACTAAATCCTGCCCCCCCTCTTGTACAAGAATATAACACTATAATCACTACACTGCCCCCTATTTACAAGAATAAACTACTATAATAACTGGCCCCCTATGCTACAAGAATTTAACTACTATAAATACTCCCCCTATGTACAGAATAAACACTATAATACTGCCCCTATGTAACAAGAAGATAACTACTATACCACGGCCTATCCCTATGTACAAGAATATTCTATATACAATACTGGCCCCCTATGTACGACATTAACTACTAAATACTGCCCCTATGTAACAAGCAAAATATCACTACATAATACGCCCCCTATGTACAAGCATATATCTACTCTCAATTGCCCCCTATGTACAAGAATATAACGACTATAATACTTCCCCCTATGTACAAGAATAAGATCGACTATAATACTGCCGCCCCTCTATGGGTACAATAATATAAACTACTATATACTTACCGCCGCCCTATGTGCATGAATATAACTACTATAATCTACCCCCCTATGTACAGGAGATATCTACTTATATACTCCTCCTAATGTAAAAGCCTCTACTACTATAATCTGCCCCCTATGTAAACGAATGACTACTATAATATGCCACTGCCCCTATGTACGGGATCGAACTACTATAATACTTTCCCCCTATGTACAATAAGATAACTCTTATAATAATACCCTACTACCCCCCTATGGTAAAAATAATAACTACTATAATACTCTGCCCCCTATGTGGACATAAGAATATAAGTGCTACTATAATACTGCCGCCTATGATACCTACTCGATATTACCTGACTACTACTCTCACAAATGGAATCGAGGCCGCTGCCAGAGCTCCCACGCTAGCTTTCCCGGCACTAATCCCATGCACCTCAGTCCCGGTGTCAGGTTCACTCGGCTAACGGTGGTATGGTGTGAGGTCCTTCCCTCGGCGAGTATCGATGTTTCCAGCTTCACTCTTGCACATATTAGCCTAGCTCTCATCGCAGTGGGTCCGCGCTACCTTGATCCCTTTGCCATACTTCCGCTCCGTGCTCCTGACCTCATCTGGTCCGCTGCCCTCTTTCAGTACGGCGCGGGGGGCTATCCTCATCGAGCCCTCCTCTCAGCTCCTTGATCCAGCTTGCTAGGTTTTGCCATCCATCCCTCGTCTCCTGCTCTACAATCGGAATCAAAACCTAATCGCACTCACTCAAGAGTTGTCCACTACGAGCCTCACTGTTCTGTCTCATCTCTCTCGACGGTGCGTACTTAAGCGTGTAATGTCGACGCGTGGAACGGAGACCAATGCAATGTATCGAACGGAATTGGGCTCTACTACACGTCATACCGCGGTAAACTCACTAGTGAAAACACATTCTTAAAGTCCCCCACGAAAAGGAAGTCATGTTTTTCACCTTTCTCATCCACCTGGCCTGGTTGTGGGCTAGTGATCAACGGTAGCGGCTCCGTTCGCCGTCTATTCCCGGGGGGGGCTCGGCTCTCGCCTCCTCGCTCCTCGCTGAGGATCCCTGGTGATGGGGCCGAACGCGCATCTCGTGCTTATCACGGGACGGACCAGGGGCGTTAATAGAATGCTTACCACTATCTTATTGCTAGCGTACGTAGGAGGGCTTCCGTTCTTTGTCGTCTTCATGCAGCCGACGTAGGGAGCTGTCGGGAGTCAGGTATAAAGCTGCGTCATCCTCTGGCGGGGTGGGGCTTTTGGTGAGTAACGTGTGGACCCAGGAACCGTCTTTGTTTCCTCGAAGAGATGGGTTTTTGTCACCTCGTTCGCCTCCCTGTTGCTCGAGCTTCTAGTGGCTAAAGATGTCCAGTGGGTGCAGCATTTGGATGAGGGGTTATAAAGCTCCTGAAGTGTTCCTGGGAAGGGCACCGGTGTACTTGCTTAGATCTCGAGTCCTCAGTAATGAGATACACGGGCTGGGTTGGGGGTTTAATATTCCCCGGTAGAAGTCGCAATTGGGGGCTTCTTCCACTGATAGTTTTGCAGTGAGTTTGGGGGGTATGAACTATGGAAGGGGTAAAAGCGTAGGGAGGTACGGCGCACTCTCCTGCATGGACTTTTCTCGGTATAATTTTCCGCTTGGTCCTCTGCCGTAACCTGTTACTTTCCCCTAATTTACAACATTCTCCCTTCCTGACTCCGCGTGCTCGTCTTCCGGCGAAGATTGATAGGGCGTGGAGCGATTGACAATACACACCCGCATTTGGTTTCTTTGTGTGGTTCGGGATAGGCCTGAGATCCTGGACGCGCGATGGAGTGAAGCGGAAAATAAATGGGGATGCCAGGGCGCCCAATTTGAGTCTATAATCGAAGCCCTGCCAGTCGACGATCGCCTCACTTCAGGGTCCTCCGTAGTCGGGTGATCGCACTCCGGGAGTCCTCCGTTTCCCATTGCCCGTCAGTAAACACTCCTACATTCTAAATTCTCCTTGTATCCCGCCGAGGAGTGAGCGGCCCAAGTAGGGTGTGATCGACCGACTCCGGTCTACGCCTCGACGTCTGCTGTCTTCCTCAGGGTATTTTACACCGCCCCCCCGCCGGCGGCGGCTGCCCCGCGCGCGCTTCTCTCGTTATCTTCTTTCCCTAGTGGTCGTCTGATTCGTACTTGTATCTTCCTGTCTTCATAGGGTAGTATTATAGTAGATTATCTTCCTGTCATGGGCGCAGTATTATAGTAGTTATATTCTTGTACATAGGGGCAGTATTATAGATTATATTCTTGTACCATGGGGCAGTATTAAGTAGTTAGATATACTAGTGGGGCAGTATATTAGTTATCTTCCTGTACATAGGGGGCAGTATTATAGTAGTTATATTCTTGTACATAGGGGGTAGTATTATAGTAGTTATTTCTTGTACATAGGGGATTATTATAGTAGTTATATCCCTGTACATAGGGGCAGTATTAGTAGTGTTCTATTCCTTTTACATAGGGGGCAGTATTATAGAATTATATTCTTGTACATAGGGGCAGTATTATGAGTAGATATAATTCTTGAACATAGGGGCAGTATTATAGTAGTTATATTCTTGTACTAGAGGCAGTAATATATAGTATATATTCCTGTACTAGGGGCAAGTATTATTGTACTTATCTTCTTGTACATAGGGGGCATATTGTAGTAGTTTATACCTGTAACATAGGGGCGGTATTATAGTAGTTATATTCTTGTACATAGGGCAGTATTATAGTGTTATATTTCTTGTACATTAGGGGCAGTATTATAAGTAGTTTATATTCTTGTACATAGGGGGTTAGTATGGTATGTGTTATATTCTTTACATAGGGGAAAGTATTAATAGTATTATATCCCTGTACATAGGGGGCGTATTATAAGTAGTTCTATTCTTTTACATAGGGGGCATATTATAGTAGTTATAATCGTGTACATAGGGGCAGTATTATAGTAGATATACCTGTATAGGGTGGTAGTTTAAGTCGTATATTCATTCACATAGGGGGCAGTATTATAGTAGTTATATTCTTGTACATAGGGGGCAGTTTTATAGTAGATATATCCTTGTACATAGGGGGCATATTCTAGTAGTATATATTCTTGTACATATGGGGCTTTATAGTAGATTATTCTTGTAACATAGGGGGCAGTATATTGTAGTGATATTCTTTGTAATACGTGGGGCAGTATTATAGTATTATATTTTGTACAAGGGGCAGTATTATAGAGTAGATATATTCTTGTGTAGCAATAGGAGCCAGTGGTTATATAGTTATAATTCTTGTACATAGGGGGCAGTATATAGTAGTTATATTCCTGTACATAGGGAGTATATGTTTATATTCTTGTCATAGGGGGCAGTATATAGTAGTTATATTCTTGTACATAGGGGCATATATAGTGTTATATTCTTGTACTAGGGGGCAGTATATAGTAGTTATTATCTTGTACTAGGGGGCAAGTATTTAGTAGAGATATATTCTGTACAGATAGGCAAGTGTATGTAGTTAATATTCTTGTATACATAGGGCGTATGGATAGTAGTTATATTCTTGTACATAGGGGGCAGTATTATAGTAGTTATTTCCTGTACATAGGGCAGTATTATAGTAGTTATATTCTCTGGACATATATAGGGGTGTTTTGAGTTTGTTATATTCTTGTACTAGGGGGCAGTATTATGTAGTTTATCCTGACATAGGGGTAGTTTATAGTAGTTATATTCTTGTACATAGGGCAGTATTATAGTAGTCATATTCCTGTACATAGGGCAGTATTATTGTAATTATATTCATTGTACATAGGGGGCGTATTATAGTAGTTATTTCCTGTACATAGGGGCAGATTATAGTAGTTATATTCTTGTACATAGGGGGCAGTATTTAGTAGTTATATTCTTGTACTATTGGGGGCAGTATTATAGTAGATATATTCTTGTACCATAGGGGGTAGTATTATATAGTTATATTCTTGTACATAGGGGAGTATTATAGTAGTTATATTCTTGTCATAGGGGGCAGTATTATAGTAGTTTCTATTCTTTAACACTAGGGGCGATTATAGTATTATTTATTTCTGTAACATAGGGGCATGTATTATAGTAGATATATGGGGGTAGTATTATAGGTAGTTATATTCTCTGTACTAGGGGGCCAGTATTATAGTAGTTATATTCATGCACATAGGGGGCAGTATTATAGTATTATATTCTTGTACATAGGGGGCAGTATTATAGTAGATAATTCTTGTACATAGGGGCAGTATTAAGTAGGTTATATTCTTGTACATAGGGGCAGTATTAGTAGATATATCTTGTACATAGGGGGCATATTATAGTATATATTCTTGTACATAGGGGGCAGTATTAGTAGTAGTTATATTTCTGTACATAGGGGCAGTATATATAGATATATTCTTGTACATAGGGGGCAGTATTATAGTAGTTAATATTATCTGTACATAGGGGGCATATTATAGTAGTTATATTTGTACATGGGGGTCGTATAAGTAGTTATATTCTTGTACATAAGGGTGTATTATAGTAGTTATATCTTGTACATAGGTGGCAGTATAATAGTAGTTATATTCTTGTACCTAGGGGCGTATTATAGTAATTATAGTCTTGTAACATAGGTAGATTATTATAATTACTATCTTGTACATAGGTGGCAGTATTATAGAGTTATTCTTCTTGTACATAGGGGGCAGTATTATAGTAGTTATATTCTTGTACTAGGGGCAGTATTTAAAATAGTAGTTATCTCTTGTACATAGGGGGCAGTATTAGTAGTTATATTCTTGTACTAGGGGCAGTTTATAGTAGTTAATTCTTGTACATAGGGGGCATTGTTATATGAGTTATTTCCTGTACATAGGGGGCAGTATTATAGTGTTATATCTGTCCTAGTACGTATCTAGTAGTTATCCTGTACATAGGGCAGGATTATAGTAGTTATAATCCCTGTACATAGGGAGCAGTTTTAAAAAAAATATAGTATTTTATATTCTTGTACATAGGGGGCAGTATTAAAGTAGTTATATTCCTGTACATAGGGGTAAGTATTATAGTAGTTATATTCTTGTACATAGGGGGCAGTATATAGTAGTCAGATTCCTGTACAAGGGGCTTATTATTGTAATTATTCTGTACCTAGGGGGCAGTATTATGTAGTTATATTCCTGTACATAGGGGCAGTATTTATCGTAGTTATCTGCTTGTACATGGGCGTATTAGAGTAGTTATATTCTGTACATAGGGGGCAGTTTATAGTAGATATATATTCTTTACAGGGGGTAGTTTATAGTAGTTATATTCCTTGTACATAGGGGTAGTATGATAAGTAGTTATATTCTTGTAAAATAGGGGGCAGTATTATAGTAGTTTCTATTCTTTTACATAGGGGCAGTATATAGTAGTTAATGCTTGTCACATAAGGGCAGTATTAGTAGATATATAGGGGGTATATTATGTAGTTATATTCCTGTACATTGGGCAGTATTATAGTCGTTTATATTCATGCCCAAGGGGGGCATAATTAGTATAGTTATATTCTTTGTAACATAGGGGCAGTATTATAGTAGATATATTCTTGTACATAGAGGGCAGTTATTATAGTAGTTATATCTTTTGTACTAGGGGGCACATTAAGTAGATATATTCTTACATAGGGGCAGTATTATAGTATGATATTCTTGTACATAGGGGCAGTATTATAGTAGTTATATGCGTACATAGGGGCAGTATTATGTAGATATTATTCTTGTACATAGGGGGCAGTATTATAGTAGTTATATTCTTGTACATTGGGGGCAGTATTATAGTAGTTATATTCTTGTACATAGGGGGGCAGTATTATAGTAGTTATATTCTTGTACATAGGGGTAGTATTATAGTAGTTATATTCTTGTACATAGGGGGGCAGTATTATAGTAGTTATATTCTTGTACATAGGGGCAGTATTTAGGTGTTTATAGTCTGTACATAGGTAGCAGTATTAAAGTAGTTATAGTCTTGTACATAGTGGGCATATTATAGTAGTTATATTCTTGTACATAGGGGGCAGTATTATATAGTTAATTCCTTGTACATAGGGGGCAATTATTATCGTATTATAATTCTGTACATCGGGGGCAGTAGTATTAATGTAAACTAGGGTGAGTTATCACGCTATTATTTATTATTCCTGTACCTAGGGGGCAGTATTTAGTAGTTATATTCCTTACATAGGGGAGTATTATGTAGTTATATCCTTCTGTACATTAGGGGGCATATTATAGTAGTTACTATTCTTGTACATAGGGGCATATTATATTAGTATATATTCTTGTACAGAGGGGGCAGTGATTATAGTAGTTATTGTAATTTTTATTATCCCTGAATATCCTGAGGTTCCTGCATAGTATATAAACGTTATCCTCTTAGGTGCGACATAAAGGGGGGCAGTATTAGTAGTTATATTCTTGTACATAGGGGCCAGTATATATTAGTAGTTATATTCTGTACATAGGGGGCATGTATTATAGTAGTTATATTCTTGTACATAGGGGGTCAGTATTATGTAGTTATATCGTAATAGTGGGGGAGAGTAATTCTATAGTTATAGTCCTGTACATAGGGGCACTATTATAGTAGTATATCCTGTACTAGGGGGCAGTATTATAGTAATATAATTCTTGTACCTAAGAACAGTTTATTGTAGTTGACCATGAGAGCACACCCTACCTCTTCCTGGGTACACTTTAAGATATTTTGTTGTTGTACAGCAGTAATTATAAGTTATAATTATTGTAGCCACTGCTTCTCTCAGCAGTTCCAGTGTCCGGCTCGTATTCTCGCTTTGTTAAGTGGATGTTTTCTTGGTGTTATTGCAGCCTGTAGTAACCTTCTGGTCTTGAAAGAGACAACATGAATAATCAATCTGCAATGGGGATTAGATATCCTTTCCGGCATGAATAGATGAGAAGAATGCCAGTGTTAACACACGTATCGAACATGCTCAGTCCCTGAGCATTATGGGAGGAGGGTGGGTTGTCCTTAGATAAATAATAGCGCACAATGGATTAAAACCGCTATTAAGTACCTACCAATATACATCGATTGACTACCTGCATATTTTCTGTATGAACTCTTGTGCCTTGCAATCCATGAATACACTACATGGACTGTAGGGGCAGATTTACTTACCCGACCCCTCGCGATCCAACAGCGCTTCTCTCTGTGGTGATTCGGTCCGGCCGGGATCAACTAAGGGCAGTTCCTCGATGTTTTCCACGCTGAAATGCAACTCACAGTTCACCGCCTCCATTCCTAGGAGGTAAGTGCAGCTCCGCGATCACTTTTTGTTTTTTAAATCGACGGTTTTTTTTCCGAATCCGTCAGGTTTCGTTCGGCCTACGCCCCCAGATTGTCCTTCGCGGTAGGCATGCCGCACGATGGCGTCCAAATCCAAATCGCTTGCGCCAAAATCCCGCCCCCCCC
>WNYA01000569.1:0-140269 GCA_019512145.1 Engystomops pustulosus
GACTGCATTTGATTTCAAATTATACAATGTAATAGAGATGAGTCCAAGTATAATATTTCTGACATTACGTCTATTGCACAGTTCTGTTCCTTTGGACATTTGTCTTCTACAGAATCTCCCTTTTCCTTTGATCAGTGGATTAGACAAAAAGATTTCAACATCATTAAAATTTTGTTGTTTTCTATTCTTTTCGCTATCTCGCGCAAGTCTTAAAAATAATAATGTGCTTTGCAAGCGCAGTTGGACACTAGAGGTTAGAGATAGCTGTCATCATGGATCCAGGTAGTGAGAAAGCCGGCGCGAGTAATGAGCGTTGTCGCCCCCCCTTTCAGATCTTCATATCATAGCCGAAACCCAGCACACCGGTATCTCGACCCCGCCCACGTCTCCTCCTCTTCATTCATGTGTAATCGGTGGCTCGTCTCCATCCACCTGTTTTTGGGCGCCAACCGGAGGTGTGAGCACCAACCGGAAGTGACATCATCTACGAACCGGAAGTGACGTCATCTGTGAACTGGAAGTGATGTCGGTTAGGAGCGAGCATGTGCTCTAGGCATGGAGAAGTTGCGGCGGCCATTTTAGGTCAGGGCAGACCTATTCCAAAGAGCATCAAAGTGCAATAAATGCATAGAGATGTGTATAAATCAAAGAACAAAATTGTATGGATCTTGGCAGTACCTATGGTGAGTAATAGTGGTTACTGCTCACTCTATGGACTACCTGCCCGTCGGGGGCGGAGCTGATCAGAATGACCAGCCCGTTTCCTTTCAGGAATTCGGTAGTACCAAGGTCCAAAGTTGCATATATTGGGAAATCCCACCTCAATGCGAAAAAAAATTTTGGTGGATGGAGCGAGTGGACCGGTAATCAGATGGAGACGTGGAAGAGAGATCGTCAGTCGGATGGGGGTGGTAGTGTAGGGACGTATCTAACGTAAAAGAAGAAAAAAAAGAAAAACACATTAGATTGGACATAAGGGTATCTCCCAGTGTTGGTCTACATCTATGATTATGAGAAATAAAGACATACAGTATACAGTTGATACGAAACCATATAAGAACAGATTATAACTCAAATGACACTGGTAAGGTTATATTCTATGTTAAGACCCGGATTGGGTGCATGCCTCCTAGCATAACCACAAGATAAACATACTAAACTAACGCATCAATAATAATCGTAAATAAAATTCTTTTAGATTAAAATAAAAAGCCAATAACATTTCCATAAAACATAAAACGGGATTGTAAAACGAGACTTATATTCGGATAATGAAGTCAAGCTGGAAAACCTAAACACCGCAAACTGTGAACGATATTCGCTTGTGAAGCTGAGAATGGAAGGGGAATGCCTTCGGGCAGAGTCGATAGGAATTTTCTAACAACCGTTTCAATAAATTGTTGACTGAAAGTGAGCCTTTGTTGGTTGTGTCGTCTTAACCTAGATCACTATTGGAACAGAACGGCATACAAGAGGGAAAACGTGAGATATGGATTATAGCATCAGCTGATTTGTTTAACTACGTCCTCAGAGAGGCTTCGGCACCACGACATACTATCAGCACATGATGTAAAGACAGATCTACTCCTTGCAGCAGGATACACCAGAAGGGGACACTGGGAACCGAAAACTTGAGATGTGGACCAACAACACAACAGACTTAGGTAGTAACATCATGTATGACCACCCGAAAGAGCGTAGGAAACATCTTCGCTGAGAACGTGTTAGGCCCTAATGACGGCTCTGGAGACTCGAGATGGTTTAGAATAGGTTGTTGGACAGTAATCCGGAGGAACGATCTGGATGAGTGAAACATTTGTGTGTGCTAGAAAGGACACGAACAAAAGTTTTAGAGAATGTAAATCTTGTTCTGTTAAACGTAATTAAGGGCATGATCGATTTCGTCTGTTAAAGGAAACAATACGAAATAAAAAAGTTAATTCTGAATTTAATCAAAAATTTTTCGTGTATTTACCCCGTCTAGAGGTTTTTCCAATTCTCTTAGCATCTCTGTAACTGTCATCCCAGTTGGCTCTCTATACTTCATCATTTAAGTTGCTGGCCCACAACACTATGCTTTGTTGTAGCCCCACGTGTTCCATTCAACCACCCAAATTCAGCCCATGCCTTTTCTTCTCTCTTCCCTTTACCCCCATGTCTTCTAAGTTGCTACCATTTTCTGAATGTGTCCATTAATGATTTCTTAAAAGAAAGATAGAAGGAGCCGGCTCCATGAAATGGAATGTTAGATTCAGCAGTAGCTAATTAGAGGGCCTTTTTCGGTCTACATCTAGTGTATCCTGGGGGTGGCTCTGCTAACACCAAGTATCCCAACCACATCACTCGAGCAATAAGCTCAGGGGATAGCTGTCAGGCTCCCAGTTTTAGACAGTATGTTCTCCATTCTGCATTGCTGGCTGTTATCCTCCTTAGGGGGAGGGACTCACCATATCCAGTAGTGCATGTAGTATAAGATCAGGGGATGGCATCCAGGCTCTCTAATGTTTTGCTTCGCGGCTCAGGGGTGGGTTTTACTAATACACCCATTGTAAATCCTCATAGTCTTTGGACGAGAAATAGAGTGAGGAGGTGATGCCAGCTCTAATTGTAACTCGCCTCCATTATGTTTATTATCTCGTCTTGCCAGGGGCGGTGGCTAAACTGTTGTCCGTATATCTTGAGATCGTCGCTCCCACTCTTATTTCAGTTACTTAATTTGCCCCTGGGGCAAAGAAAAAAACAACAATTTAGCATTTTGATTTAAAATGAACTTGTCGAAATATTAATTCATGAATTGGCTAATATAAAACATACTACAGTTGCTCCTTCTGTCCATTATCAAGTATGGATTGCTGCCACCAGAAGCAAAGAGGCATCTCTGGCTTTTAGCAACTATGAATATGGGTTGGGAAAAACAGTGACCCCTTGTCACTTGTCCCAGTGAGCCCAAAATCATTTTGAGACCGCCTATAATTTTTGGACCTCATTCCTTATTGTGTGAAGCCTGTGATTCAAACAGAACCTTGGCGCTAAGGTGAGTACTTGCCCCTGTGTGGCTCCTGGCTTCACGGTGGTGGTTCTGGTCGGTGTGTTGAATTATCATCGACTGAAAGTGATGATGTTGTATGGTGGGTTGTCAGGGAAAATCCTGTAAAGGACCCAAGACTGCAGATTTGGCATTCTGCTCTTTGTCCTTATCTAGTGATATTCTATGTATTTGTATTTGTGGGGAGGAGATTTTGCTTTACTTAGCAGATGGTTGATGTAAATTCAACCAGCATCATCTGGAATTAATTGAGAAGAGTGTCATTTTTTTTTTCAGGAAACACATCATTATATTATTTACACAATAATCAATTACAAATGCTCATGGCTCGGTGACCCATAGTGTCATAAAAGATTAACGAAGAGCATGATAGTCACTGACTAATTTATTCATTTATTACTTCCATAAGGGAGCCAGACAAAACGGTGCCGAAACTATCTGCACAAAATTCTGTCATGTAAATATATTTACACCACAAATCATTAAAAAAATATAAAGTTGTAAATTTACTGGACAACCTAACTGAGTCTTTCAATGAAGGATCTGAGGGGGGCTTGCATTTGGCTTAAGATAATGAACAGCATGCCTTGAACATCTAATTTTTGGGGTAAACAGGTAAATAATTAAACAATCAATGCCTAAAAGCAGAAGGTTTGGTTGGGGTGGTGCCATTTGTAGGCTTCCTCAATCAGAAGGGACGGAGACCAGTTTCCAAGAGTGGTTTTCTGGAGGTCTAATAATAGCAACATTCAATAGAGAACGGGAGTGTCGGGATCGAAGGTAGTGGATCCTCTGGACCACAGCGGACGATGACGTAAGCCGACACCGGGGACTGGAGTCTAAGTGGTTCCCAGTTTTCACCAGAGCCGTCCCAAAGTGGGTTGGACTTGCTGCGCAGTGGTACCACCAGGTCGTTCTTTGACTTTGTCCACGGTGGCAGCCAAGGCGCAGTACAGAATCGTCAGGGCAACTCAGGGTGGGTGACGGGGGCAGTCGAGGACAGGCCGCACAGGATCAGAGCAGGGATGGAGCAGTAGGTCAGGAATACAGCACAGAATCGGAGTTGGGGATTGTAGTGGAGGTCAGGATGGGCCGCACAGGAGCGAGGTCAGGATTGGAATTGGGGGGTCATACAGGAAATCAGGATAATCACCACAGAGCATCAATAAAGCTTTTCTCTAAGGCTATGAGGCACAAAGATCCGGGAGGGGAAACAGGAGGGCGTGGGGATTTATCTTTATTTGGCGACGGGCCAGCCAGCGCCACTTATCTGCACACGGCCCTTCAAACTTACAGAACGGGAACGGGCACTGGATGTGGGAGTGAGGAGGAACGCCACTGGAGACGGGAGAGGTGAGTCTAATGCAGGGAGGCTACGGGGGCAGTAAGGCACACGGGTGCTCCTGCGACCCAGGATGTGGGTAGCAGGGGCACTGTGGCAGTTGACAACATGTAATACCTCAACTATCTTGTGGTGGTGCTAAGAAAATGCCACACTTGACTATGGGTTCCTTGGAAGATCACAGGGTCAGTTATTTTCACGTTTAATTTGGGACACTGGTGATCGTAGAATGGGGGGTCATCTGAAAATGAGCAGCGATTTCAAGCATGTGCACGCCTTTCCGTGCCTTTCTAGAGAATGGAGTAATAGTGGCTTTATTACTTGCCCCCTTAAAGGCAAGTGAATGTCAAAAAAATATACAACTTATTCTGTATCCTTATATTGACTCGTCCTTGTATTGTTGTTAATGTTTTCAAAAATCCCTGATCCCTACAAGTAGGTAAACAATTAAGCGCACCAGATTATGATTTATTAAGGACAGCTGCCATCTAAGAAAGTGTCATTGATATAAGTGTTGCTTTACATGGAAGAACCACAAAGAGCGACTCAAAAATACAAAAATAATAATCTATAATAATATAAAAAATAAAAGCTAAGGACACTCCACTGAACGTTTCATCTTTCACAAGATCCTGCTGCGTGTTTTAGGGAAAAGATGCCACACGAGGATACATTATTGATATAAAAAAAATCGTACAGTAAAATTAAACATACCGGAGTTCCACATCGAAAATAAATAGAATAAATCATTTCTTACAAGTCAGTCCCCTACTAAGGACACCGACTTACGACGACCCCTAGTTACAACAGGACCCCTCTTCCCACTGTGAATCTGGTGAAGATGGTAAGGCGTCTGTAATGAAAGAAAGAAATTTTATACTGGAATCTACAATGCTAAAATATATTGTTTCGATTACATACAAATTCGACTTAACCTATGGAACTATTTGTATGTAACCTGGGGACTGCTGTATGTATATAGGCACACAGATTATGCGCCTGCACAGAGCTTGCCAAATCAGTCCCTGTCCCCATGGGGCTCACAATCTAATCACACTACCAGAATGGGGTTTTTTTTGGAGAACTGTTACCTTACATGAAATTACCATCCAAATCAAGCTTGGATAAACCAGGAACACTTACGTAGATCAGGGCAAAGACTGTGGTAACCTTTATATTTGTTTTCCATGACCTCCTTTCTTCTAAAATCAACTTTTAAAATTTGCTAATGAACGAGAAGGGTCTATGGATGGCGTTCTCGATCACTGTGTTCTGTTGCTTCACAAGGTGTTACACAGTTCCTCCTGCTCCCTCCAACACTTTTTCTCTACACTGTCTGAATTACAGCAGGCAGAGGGAAAAGGGGAGTGCTCCTGCACAGTGTAACAGCCTGTCAAAATTACAGAATAGAGGGGAGGGAATTGTACTTCTAGCGAGGCATAGTCAAATGTCATAGCCAATAGTCTATGTATGAGAAGCTGATAAAAAAAAACTCCAAAATGTGGGTAAAGGGAAAAAGCACAGTTTGTTTTATAGTTTAATTGTGGGGGGGGTCCAAATGAAACAGGACCATATTTGGCCACTGGAACCAAAGCGGATATCAAATTTTATAGACACAATGGGCAGTTTACTTACCCGGTCCATTTGCGATTCCAGAGGCGCGTTCTCTGCGGTGGATTCGGGTCCGGTCGGATCACTAAGGTAGTTCCTCCGTCGCCACCAGATTCGCTGCTGCGCTGAAGTTCCCCGTGGGCCGCTGGATGCCCTGAAAAGTTCACGGCCTATACCTGGAGAAAGTAGAAGTGCAAGTTTCGCAACACATTTTTTTTTAAATGCGGCGGTTTTACGAATCTCAACGGGTTTCGTTCGGCCACGTCCCCCGATTCCATCGGTGCATGCCAGCGACGATGCGCCACAACCGATCTCGTGTGCAAAAAAAACCGGGGCAATTCAGGGGAAATCGGCGCAAATCGGAAATATTCGGGTAACACGTCGGGAAATGACCCCCAATATGTTCATTTAAAAATTTTCATAAAAATGGAAAGTTTCGCTTTGCCACAATTAAACATCATACATTTTTCGAATTTAGGATGTGGTGTGGTAAGGTGTCCTTTTGTGGGCCGAACGTACAACATTCATACTTTTTAACAAATTTTTATGGGTGGAAAATGGCAAAGAGTGTGAAATTGGGCATTTGAATTTTTTTGTTGCCTTGTTGCCATGGATAATAATTTTGGGGTGGGGGTCTGCTGACATCTTTGTTCTGTTTTTATACGTTCCTGGAAAGGTGGTAGTATTAAACATTTTGTTATTTTAATATGTTTGTTAGTTTCTATATTTTAGGCATAAGGGTGGATGATGTTTCATAAATATTATAAGGCGGGTTCTCTTCACATTTTATGCTCAGTTATTGTCCAGGAAAGTGCGGATGTAACGTTGAGGCGATCCTCACAGATATGGGGCCCGTCTGTCGGTTCCACGAAAGGCATTGTTGACCGGAATCACGTTCCGCATCACTAAGATTGTGATAGTACAGCTCTCTTCCCTTCTCCGCCGGAGTTCACCTACAGTGCAACGTGGTAAGAGTTAAAGGGTTTAAGTTAAGTGAATTGATTCAAAGTGCGAAGAGTGGCATCATGAAGTCGAATGTCCTTCCGATCGAACAAACTAAGATGGCTCAACAATAGCTCAGGGGAAAATAGAGTGTTGGTATAACTGGTGTCTATGTTATGAAGGATCTTGGAGATCCTACAACACAAAAGAGAAGGGCAAGGGAATCTAGAAAACTCTACAACAAAAGAGAAGGCCAGAGGAAATCTTGGAGACCCTACAACAATAGAGAACGTCTAGAAGAATCTTGGAGACTTACAACAATAGCGAAGGGCTAGAGTATTGGAGACTTACAACAATAGCGAAGGGCTAGAGGAATCCTGGAGACCTACAACAATAGAGAAGGTCTACAAGAATCTTGGAACCCTACAACAATAGAGAAGTTACAAGAACTTGAGGACCTTACAACAATAGGAAGGGCTAGAGGATATTAGAGACCTTAGAACAATAGCGCAGGCCTAGAGGAATGGTGGAGACCCTGCCAACAATAGAGAAGGGGGAGTAGAAGAATCTGGAGACCCTACAACATAAAGAGGTCTAGAAGATCTTGTAGACCTTACAACAATAGAGAAAGTCTAGAAGAATCTTGAGACCTTACAACAATATAGAAAGTTAGAAGAATCTTGGAGCCTTCAACACATAGCAAAAGGCTAGAGGAATATTGGAGACCTTACAACAATAGCAAGGCCTAGAGGAATCTAGGAGACCCACAACAATAGCAAAGGGCTAGAGGAATATTGGAGACCTTAGAACAATAGCGCAGGCCTCGAGGAATGTTGGAGACCCTGCCACAATAGAGAAGGGGTAGAAGATATCTGGAGACCCTACAAACAAAGAGAAGGTTAGAAGATTTGGAGACCTACAACAATAGAGAAGGTCTAGAAGATCTTGGAGACCTTACAACAATAGTGAAGGGCTGAAGAAATCTTGAGACCTTACAACAATAGCGAGGGCTAGAGGAATTTGGGGACCTACAAAACAAGCGAAGGCTAGAGGAATCTTGAGAGACCTGCAACAATAGCGAAGGCCTAGAGGAATCTTGGAGACCCTGCAACAATAGAGAAGGTGAGAGGAATCTTGGAGAACCTAAAATAACAGAGATGGGTAGGGAATCTTGGGTTCGTTTACAGCAATAAATAAGGGCTAGAGATTTTGGATACCATAAAACAACAAAGAAGGAGTAGAGAAATATGGTGACCCTATAGCAATGATAAGGGCTAGAAGAATCTTGGAGAACCATAGAAGGGGTAGAGGAATCTGGGTCCGTACAACAATATATAAGCGCTAGAGGATCTTGGAGGCATACAACAATGGAGAAGGGGAGTCTTGGAGACTCCCAAGGCTAAGGGCTTATAGAAAATCTACCTCTCACCCTTTATGCCTACACCCCCTGCAGAGATGTAATATGTCATAAGAATGATTAAGGTATAGACTGCATTGATTTATTTCAAATTATACATGTAATAGAGATGAGTCCAAGTATAAATTTCTGAAATTACGTCTATTGCACAGTTTGTTCTTTGGACATTTGTCTCTACAGAATCTCCTTTCCCTTGATCAGTGGATTAGACAAAAAGATTTTAACATCATTAAAATTTTGTTGTTTTCTATTCTTTTCGCTATCTCGCGCACGTCTAAAAATAATAATGTGCTTGCAGCGCGTTGGGACACTAGAGGTTAGAGATAGCTGTCATCATGGATCCAGGTAGTGAGAAAGCCGGCGCGAGTAATGAGCGTTGTCGCCCCCCCTTTCAGATCTTCATATCATAGCCGAAACCCAGCAAAGTGACATATTGATGTGAACTTACGTGTGATATTCTGAGTTGGGTCAGGTAGTAGAAGGATATGTCTGCCACGGCTCTTCTGTAAATTTAGGTAATTTAGTTGAGCCTCTAATCAGAATTGCCGACTCTGCACGGCCGGCAGTAATAAGTTACAGGCAATTGCTTCCTCTGTTGACTTAGTCAGTTTTTTGTACGTTTAAAATGACAACCATTGTGCTGATCAAAGAGAAACCTGGATTATTTATGGCGGTTTATATTGGTGAGACTGGATGGATCCGTATGTACAAGCAAAGAGATGGATATTTGACTAAGGTGGTTTTGTAGGTTTGGTCATGGAATGGTCAGCTTACATTGTCATTGTCACAGGTGTCCCCGTGACCCACGTCTCGGTCGCAGGTACACCTGTGTTCTTCTCCGTCCCCAGGACACCTCCGGGCTTCCATTGTCCCCCGTGCTGTCTTACCTTCCACATCCCCGTCAGAGTCATCTGGCGCCACTGGAGATTTAAAGGGCCAGCACACCGCTAATTGGTGCTGGCCATTCTGGAATTTAAAAAGCTGGCCACTTCCTGCCTTCCCTGCCGGATCTTTGTGCCTCACAGCCTAGAAAAAGCTCCCGGCGATATTCCTGCGATCCTATGTATTCCTGCGTTCCTGTGTATACCTGCATTCCTGGGTGTTCCGTGTGTTTCAGTGTTACCAGAGTCCGCCGTGTTCCTGTGTTACCAGAGTTCCCCGTGTTTCTGTGTTCCTGTGTCCCATGTGCTGTGTCCGTTCCATCTGCTGGACCTCCCGTTGCTGACCCGGGTTTGGACTTGACCTCCACCTCGGCCGCCTGCCGACCCCTGTGCCTGGACCCGACACGAGTCTTCTTTAGGTATCGACTTGGCTGCCACCGTGGGCTAGTCGCACCTGTGGACGGTTCTGGTGGTATCCTGACGCAGCAAGAACATCTCGCTTTGTGGCGGGCTCTGGTGTTGGCTAGTACCATCTCTTGCAGTGGTCCAGAGGATACAATGATACCGAACACGGACAGTCATATGTGCAACAGATCCATCTTATAGATCTTGACATTTGTATGGCATCAGATTCTTTCAGAAAGTCAGTGACCAAACTATAGGGTCACAGTTGTGACGTGGCCCAAAGGTCTGAGCGGTTTGATATTTACTATTTACATATGGTACCAGAACCAAGCTTCTTGGGAAATAGATGGTGCCCTTTTTGGTGACCTTCAAAGGACCTGAAAACTTTGCAAACTTTGGACTTGGTGATTCTTGCAGTCTGCTAAACCTCCTCCATTCTCTACACTGAGAATTATGGTGCACATGTTGCCGTATAGTCACTCCAATCACAATTCATTAACTTTAATGTCAAAAGCAGTGTATCTCTGTATAAAGTCGTGTAAGGGAGAATGTGGAGGAAAAATACAGTTGAAATACTGTAGCTATCACTTCTCACTCAATGTACAACTGGTATCTACCTATACATACAAATTAGCTGTGTCTCTAAGCTGCCGTGGTAGTGCACTAGTAGACCAATCACTCATTTCCATACACTTTGCATGTGTGTCAGCAAGTCCCTCTCTTTGTGCAGAGCAATGTGCTGCAACAATATATCTATACCAGGACCAACATGCAAACTCAGGACATTTATCTAGAATCTGTTCCTAGGAATGATAGTTCCCAATGATTGCACTAGGTAAACAACATAAGATCTCTAAATACATAGCAGTAGGGATTTCAAATTTATTGGAGCCCCTCCATGTTGCAGGAGCCCCCCCCCACTGAAAAATCCTCTGCTGCAGTGATATTACATCAGGCAGAGGGAGGGGGAAAGTGCTGAGGGAGGGAGGGTTGGTGAGACAGTGAGCCAGAGTATGGAGGGGCTATGGTAAACACCCCGAGCCCTTCTGGCTCTTTAGAATAATCTCAAGTTAATTTTTAGAAGGAAGGAGGCCATGGATAACAAATAATTGAGATTACCACAGGCACGATACCGGATCTATAGTAAGTGTGCTGGTTTATCATGCTGGATTTGATGGTAGATTTCCTAATTATTAATTATAGAATAGGTCAATACTATAAGATTAGTAGAAACTTTAAAGATCATCTAAAGTAGTGCCAGAACCTGGGCGTGATAAATATTGTAGGCCTCCCACAAGTCATTTTTTTCTGCTTCGATATTTACTATCTACGGTACATATGGCAATAGAACTAAGCTTCTTCTCAAAAAGTGTGGTGCTTGCTTTCAGTTCTGTACTTGTAAGAACCTTGCATGAAGGACCTTAAAGGCTCTAGTTTGGTGTATGACAATTTTAGTTGAGGTCCCTGTTTTTATAATCTGTCAATGTCAGTGTCAAATTTGGTGGATGGATTGGGCCTGGGGCGGGCCGACCACACACCATATATCAACTACTACTGGCATGCACATTACACAGAAGGCAAAGTCATAAGCAGACGGCTCTTCCCGCGTAGTGGTAGTTAGGTGTACTGCAGCTTAGGCTTCTGATGCATTAGTGCAAACATCTAATCCTCTATCCCATGGATAGATCATTAACATGTAATCACTGATCAGTCACAGCTCTTTTAATTGGAGCAGATAAATTGTAAATAGGTTAAATGTCTGGATTAAAGGGTTTTTTTTGGTCCGCTATACTACTAAGACCTAACTGTATGACTAAGACTTAATCAGTAGTGGCGAAACTATGGCAATAGTGCAAAGTTGGCACTCAGAGGCTCCTTGGGGCACACGGGCTGTCTCCACAGAGTTTGCAGAGCCTGCAGTCTCAGGCAGTCCAAGTAGGGCCCTCCTATTTTAAAGTGACCCATCCTGTGGGCTGGTCCTGTCCAAAGAGTGAAAAGGTGTAGACAGGATCGGATTGGAGCTCAAAAATTCTGGTAGCAATAGTTTGTTACTGCCTAAATTGCTGTGTTGGCACTTTGGGTAAAGCTAGTGCTTTTGGGTCTCATTTTGGGCACTCGATCTCTGAAAGGTTCGCTATACTGAACTTATCAGCGGCTACACTATGGTCAGGCCAGAAGAACAAAGATTCGCTGGGGTTCCAGCAGCTGTAAACTCAGTAGAAAGAAACGAGAGCTGGGTCTGAAGTATGGCCAGAGGGGGCAATGTTTGACTGTAGTGTATAAAAGCTATGGTGCCAACAACCATCCATAGGATAGTAGTATGGGTGGTCTAGAAAAATCCTCTTCAAAGATCGTTCTCTATAAACAGTAATACCAAACAACGGGAAGTCCAAAATGTGCCTACTCAACACAGCAATAGACAAGGATATCTGAGGTAATATTCCAATTTACTGCAATCTGTAAAAATATTTTTACATAAAATGAGGTAGCCAATCCATTTTCAAACCCAGCCCATCATCCCTCTACAGTATTTTCTTCATTCATCTACATGCAACGGGGCAACGGGATTGAAGAGAGGTCGCTCTTTTCTCACTTGTAACTTCCGTAGCTGACTTCAAAATCTTTTTTCGTTCCGTTCAAAAACTCTAAAATCTGGTCGCTGTATTGTCCGACCCAACTGTTGGATCTTCTCGCTCTAAATTGTACGACTGTGGGGTAAGTTCTAGAACATTAGGACATTCTTTCACTTGTTTATAGAAGCCCTTTCGGAGGAGAGGTAAACGTTCTCACCGCAAAGGAACTGAATAGTAGAGAAGGGCAGGACATTTCATTATGTGTCTCTCAGCTCCTCATTGTTGCAGCTAAATGTTGACTTGGTGAACAAACCCCCTCTCCATGGGTGTGTTTCAGATCAAAGATAAACCTTTAAGTTAGACAGAAGTTTCAATACTTTCTCATCATGAAATCCTAAATCTCGTAAAACTTCAGGTTCTCCTCTATGTCTCGGTGGTTTTCAAGAGGACAATGGATCTTGACTTATTAACTTCATTATCCAGGTCTTAAAGTTCTCTCTTTTACCTCCAAGACTAAGGTAATTTTCCTCAGAGCATCGACTACCTTCTTATGCTTTCAACACTGATTACAAAAGATTTGTGGTGCACTTGTTAGAAGAAGGCTGACATTTTTTTAAGTCCGAGATCTGAAAGTATTTAATATGGCTTGTTGGGTGGTGGGACTTTTACAAATGAAGAAGGAATCTGGAAACTTCTCGATAAGTGGATACTGTTCTATATTGGGGCAAACTAAGTTCCAGATGGACTTTTGGGTCTTATTTCTGTTGGTTCCTGGAGAAAAGATTCTGGACATGATTCTAGAATATTGGCCACGTCACATCACTTGCTCCCATTTCCTTCAAGATATTAGCGGTCTCCTCCACATAGGTCCCATCTTATAGAGCACCCAACCTTCAATTGGCGAATCTCTTAATGTTCACCGAAAATTTATAAGGTTGTCCACCGTTGTTTGTTTTTCTACTGCACGTTCTTGGGAATCTGATGCAGAATCTGAAGAGGTGAACCTTCTGGTGTCTGGTAACATCTAGAGGCAATAATCTGTTGGCAAGGAGAACGTTTCTCCATGGTCTTTCGTGGCATTAAGCAACAGCATCGTCTATACAAATCTGAATTTTTCATTCTGAAAAGTTATGGTAAAATAAAATTTAGGAGCAGAATTAATGCTTTATTAGAGAATTAGGCAAATTATAACATATATAGATGTTTATAAACAATTTCCATTACACCTAATGTTATTGTCTACAGTTTGTAGCAAGCCCCGCTGTCTCATAACAACAGACTACAAATAATCCCTTGTAGTCTGATCCTGATGCGTGTGTGTTATTTTTCCTTATTTTACAAAAGTCGGTTGTAAGACGGTTCAACATGGGTAAATATGGTTATGGTATTTACTCAACCTCGGGCATTTATCAAGACTTTCGTTTCCACTCCTAGTCCAGTACCGCCGTGCCTAATATGTGGAGGTGCAGGCCTTATCATAAATTAGGTACACGGCCTGCTACAAGAGGGACTGGAGTTGATTGTAGCAGAGTTCGGAAATAGCCTGATGGATCCTTCTTTTCCCTGCCCATACCACATCCCCTTTTTGGACAGTGGGTTGTCAAAAACTCCATTATACAAACTTTTCTACATCAAAAGCCACACAAGATAGCTTCATATTAAGATTCAACTATTGGATCAGATCCTTGTCCGTTGAATGAATGCTTGTACTTTGATGAAACATTTACCAATCAGGTTTGCTTGTTTTGTGTATATCCCTACCTCTGGGGTCCTTGACCTCTAGACCCATGCACCCCACATTACAAGCTCTGGAGTTGCTATATACACCATCTATACAGTGTAAAGACAATCTGGATACATGAAAGGCACATGATATTGGGGTCAATTTTCTAATTAGATGGTACAAATGTTTATGCTCTTCCCTCTCCACAAATAAGCAATAATACTGGATCGGTGTGGTCTAAACGTAGGGACCCCCAAGATCAGGGGACGAGGGACTGATATCCAGAATGAATGAAGTGATTGGTAGAGCAGTTTCTGGTGGCTCCTGCAGGCTTTAGGATATGAATGGGTGGCAGAGCATACTACTGGGAATTGTGGACCCTGCTTGGATAATTGGGGGATTTCTAGCAGTATCCACTGATCAGCATTACCTATCATTTTGAAGCAGATTACGGGTATATGGAACAATGGGGTCCATGGATAGGTGTTGTTATGCACGGGACCCTATGGGCAATATATAAATGCATGGCATACAATGGTTATAGCACAGCTTTACATTTCGGGCGTATAGTTGCGTGGTGTATTACATATGAAGAGGACAAATCTGAAACAGAGAAATACAGATATAACAATGTTACGTAACCCATACATACACAATGTCACCTTGCTCCATTCACAGCAATGACCCCCTCCTCCTCCACGCTTCTCGCGAGCTCCACCCACCACAGCCAGACTATCAGCAGAACCACCCGGGGGCTGAGGGAGTTGTAGTTTTGTAAACAAGAAGTGAAAAGCTATTCGCTCAGCAGAGGCAGAGACTCATGGGTTAAAGGACCTTGGTGACGTCTGGTCTGTGATCAGTCAGGAGAGTAACGCTCTGCAGAAGACTTGTGCGGCTGTTTAAGATTTTTCAGTTTTGCTGCAGAAATTAATGAAGCTGCAATAAAAAAAAAAAAAAAAAAAATCAGCATGTGTTACAGAAACAATCTCCAATAATGGAAAACAATCTGTCCTGTGTTAATTGACCCTAAAGGAAAGTTGTAATACACTCTAAACATTAATAGTCAAAAATTGCATAAAAATGGAAGTATGGCCACTCTCCGCTGTTGTAGAACTACAACTCCAGTATGCTCTGGTAGGTTACATCTTGCTGAGGTTGCAGTCCTGCCTATCTCATATCTGTATCTCATATCTATCTATTATATTTGTAGGAAAAGGCAGCACTCAAAGTCGTGGAAAAGGGTGAAGCTTTTATTCCATGTGCAACGTTTCGGCGTTGTTGCACGCCTTTTTCAAGCATGAAGTGCAATGTGCATGTCCAAAATTAGGACCAAGCAGGTAGCTGATTGGTCAAGGTACATAGTGACATAAATATGATACACAATAAAAATCAATACATTTATAAAAAAGATACATTGGGTTTGATATAAGCAGTAGTAAATGTAACGTGATATCATTTTTTGTGCAAAAAGCGTGTGTAAACAAACATAGTATAAAGTGCTAAAATACAGTCCGCCCACCGGTTATTCGACCCCGCCCACGTCTCCTCCTTTCATTCATGTGTAATCGGTGGCTCGTCTCCATCCACCTGTTTTTGGGCGCCAAACGGAGGTGTGTGAGCGCCAACGGAAGTGACATCATCTGCGAACCGGAAGTGACTATCTGTGAACCGGAAGTGATGTCGGTTAGGAGCGAGCATGTGCTCTAGGCAGGATGGAGAAGTTGCGGCGGCCATTTAGGTCAGGGCAGACCTATTCCAAAGAGCATCAAAGTGCAAATAAATGCATAGAGATGTGTAAAATCAAAAACAAAATTGTATGGATCTTGGCGGTACCTATGGTGAGTGATAGTGTGTTACTGCTCACTCTATGGATACCTGCGTCGGGGGCGGAGCTGATCAGAATGACCAGCCCGTTTTCCTTTCGGGAATTTGGTAGTGGTACCAAGGTCCAAAGTTGCATATATTGGGAAATCCCACCTCAATGCGAAAAAAATTTTTGCGAAGAAGAATATTTTTGGTGGGGATGGAGCGAGTGGACCGGTAATCAGATGGAGACGTGGAAGAGAGATCGTCCGTCGGATGGGGGGTGGTAGTGTAGGGACGTATCTAACGTAAAGAGAAAAAAGAAGAAAAACACATTAGATTGGACATAAGGGTATCTCCCAGTGTTGGTCTACATCTATGATTATGAGAAATAAAGACATACAGTATACAGTTGATACGAAACCATATAAGAACAGATTATAACTCAAATGACACTGGTAAGGTTATATCTTGTTAAGACCATGTGGTTGAAAGTGTTGAGTCGGTGTGAATCCACATCAGTTCGCGTTTTCTCAATAATAGACTTCTATCCCCATCTCTTAAGGGGGGAATGTGGTCAATGAGTGTGAAACGAAGTTGGGAGTCAAGGTGTCCAGCCCTACAAAAGTGTGGCTGACGGGTAAGTGCGTTTTCCCCTTTGATAGTATACTTATGGTGTGTTATTTCACCTTGAACTCATTGGTCGTTTCCCCGATGTACTTTAACAACAGGGCAGTCAGCATGTATATGACAAACTCGCTATTGATGTCAATAGTGACTTTTGTAGGTAGTCCAGAGTGGAAAAAGTTTTCCCTTTATCATAAGAGAGCAGTTATGCAAGACCTGCAAGGAAAACTGCCCGTGCGGACATTACCCAATAGCCCCTTTGAACCGGGGTTGGTTCTTAGGGTCCAATGTCGGATTTGACAATGCGGTCACGATGTTCTGGCGCGGCGGTAAGATTTAGTGGGGGTTTCTATATTCGGGGACACCGGATGGTTCTCTGGATAGTACCCCAGTGTTTTTTTTAGATCGATGTGACCCGATCACTTTTGTCTGTGAATGTCGAGATAAATGGAATTCTATTGGGACCTGGCGTTTTATTTTGGGTAGTAAAAGGTCCTCTCTATCATGGTTTCCGGCCAGAGTCATGTTTTGTGGATGATTTTTTGGGGGACCCCTCTGTAGGAATTATCAGTCATTTCTTGGCATCTTTATTTTTTTCCGTATTGGAAATTCTCTTAATCCTGAGGAATGGCTCAGGGGTAAGGAATTCATAAGGGCGTGGATGGGCACTGTCATAGCGGAGTAAAGTGTGTTTTGTCCGTTGGTTTGATGAAAAGATCAGTAGACAGTGTGTTACCCTCACGTGGACTGATACATCTAGGAAACTGGTGTTCAAGTCTGAATGGACAACAGTGAATTTGATGTCATCGTCAATAGAATTTAGGTAGGAGTGAAATGCTAAGAGGTCCCTCAGAGTGCCTGTCCATAGGAGGAAGACATCGTCTATGTATCTCCACCACCTCAGAACACGATGGAAGTGGTGGGACACATAGACGAAGTCCTCCTCCAACGACATCATCATAATATTTGCATATGATGGGCCATGTTTGCTCCATGGCTACTCCCCGTAACTGAGTGTAAAACTCATTCCAAAAAGAAAATAAAATTTGATGTAGTATCAAAGTAATAGCTCCAATATAAGTGAGATCGTCTTTGGGGGATATCTTGGTGTTGGAGACATCTCTCGAGCCCGCAACCCTCTTGTGGTCAATGGAAGTGTAGAGAGAGACTAGTCAAAGAAACCAATAACCGCTGTCACATCCCGTGATGTCAACTGCCTGTAGTTATGTAGGAAATCAGCGGTCGCGTATTATGACCATGGGTCACAGTCCCTCAGATCTCCAGAGGAGGGTGGCAATAGGGAAAAAAATGGAGTCACTACGGATACTATAGGTCGTCCGGGGGGTTGACAAGCGATTTATGTATCTTAGGAGAAACTTAGCACGGAGTGATGGGAGTAACCGTCAGTATTGCACATGCTTTCTGTGATGTGCCATCAGTTTAAAGCTGTATCAAGACAGATTTATCTTGCGGGGCATATCAACGGGATCACCAGGAATGCGTTTATAAACATCAACGTCATTGATTGGCGGCGGATCTTCTGCCAAGTAGGTCGCGTGTCCATGATGACGACCAGGCCGCCTTTATCGGCGGGCTTGATGGTAATGTCGCCATCATGGACCAGCTTCCCCAAGGCAGAGACCTCCTCCGTGGTCATGTTAGCACGTCTCAGAGATCCATCATCTCTGAGGGTATGAATATCTTTTTGGACCAGCCTGAAGAAGGTGTTCTAAAGCAGGCACATCTTATTGAGGAACAAAATTACTCTGTTGGAGAGCCCAAATTGTTGGGATCCAAAGCATCACAACCTGGTCTAACACATGAGGGATTGTTATGGAACCCAATACTTTCGGCTTGATTACGAAAGATCTACACAAATCTATGTCAACCTGGAACCAATCTGTATGCGTACAGGGAGAGAAGACAAAACCTTCTTGTAAAAGGGTTAATTCACGTCATCAAGGGAATGGGGAAGATATTTACCCTGTGGTCTCTGGGTTGGAATAGTCCTTGGTGGGAGAGTCGGTCTTTACTCCTTCGGTCTTTGCGGCGATGCCAATGGTTTCCACCCTGGGATTTTCCGTTGGCAGGATCTTGGTCTAAAAAAGACCCGGTAGAACTGACTTGGCGGAACGTGTTTGCTTGTGGTGCTCCTAGTTGGGGTGAATCTTTTATTTTGACGGGTCCTTCGGAGGTGTTCCGTATATGATTGCCAATTGTAGATGTTAAGGCTTGTAGTCATCCTCTGTCCGCGCCCATTTGGACTTTTCGTCTTTTCTTGTTCCAGCTTGAGTTTTGTCATCCATCGGTATTACATCGAGGAAATTTTTCATTGAGGGGATTCAAAGCGTAGATAAAGAAGTCTCCATGGTGCGATGTCGCCCTGGAGTTTTTTAATTCTTGTTGTAGAAATTCGATATTTAGGAGTTTAGGTACATGGATAGTTTATTGGAAATATGCATGAATTTGCTGCAAAATGGGTCTGTGAGAGAAGGGTTTGGGCGGATGTGGATCATCCCCTGGGAATTCTCTTTTTTGGGTATTCACCTAGGGTTACCCAAATGCAGCTGTAATGACACGTCCTTTTGGAGATAAACTCATACTTGCGTTTCAATTCATCAGTAGATGGAGTGTTCAAAAAGGTCGTATCACCTTGTATATCTGCAATATCCGCTCTCTCTCATCATCGGTGTAGACAAAGGTTGGAAACGATCACCCTTGTAGAATCCATGTGGGAAGTGGAAAAAAGTGAATTACCGTGCAAGGCTTCAGTGCCACGTATACAAAAGAAGGAGAGTCTGAAGCAGCACAGGCAGGCGAGGGTGCAGCCGTAGGACCCTTGGCTGGGGTCCGTCAAGATATTGTAGGAAAGAGCGAGCACTCCAAAGTACGTGGAGAAAAGGGGTGAAGCTTTATTCCATGTGCACGTTTCGGCGTTGTGGCACGCCTTTTTCAAGCGATGAAGTGCAATGTGCATGTCCAAATTTAAGGACCAAGCAGGTAGCTGATTGGTCAAGGTACATAGTGACAATAAATATGATACACAATAAAAATCAAACATTTAAAAAAAGATACATGGGTATTGATATAAGCAATAGTAAATGTAACAGTGATATCATTTTTGTGCAAACAAGCGTGTAAAAAACATAGTATAAAGTGCTAAAATACAGTCCGCCCACGGTATCTCGACCCGCCCCGTCTCCTCCTCTTCATTCATGTGTAATCGGTGGCTCGTCTCCATCCACCTGTTTTGGGCGCCAACCGGAGGTGTGAGCGCCAACCGGAAGTGACATCATCTGCGAACCGGAAGGGACGTCATCTGTGACCGGAAGTGATGTCGGTTAGGAGAGCATGTGCTCTAGGCATGGAGAAGTTGCGGCGGCCATTTTAGGTCAGGGCAGACCTATTCCAAAGAGCATCAAAGTGCAATAAATGCATAGAGATGTGTATAAATCAAAAAACAAAATGTAGGATTCTGGGCGGTACCTATGGTGAGTGATAGTGGTTTACTGCTCACTCTATGGACTACCTGCCGTCGGGGGCGGAGCTGATCAGAATGACCAGCCCGTTCCTTCAGGAATTCGGTAGTGGTACCAAGGTCCAAAGTTGCATATATGGAAATCCCACTCAATGCGAAAAAAAATTTTTTGCGAAGAAATATTTTTTGGTGGATGGAGCGAGTGGACCGGTATCAGATGGAGACGTGGGAAGAGAGATCGTCAGTCGGATGGGGGTGGTGGTAGTGTAGGGAGTATCTAACGTAAAGAAGAAAAAAAGAAAAACACATTAGATTGGACATAAGGGTATCTCCCAGTGTTGGTTCTACATCTATGATTATGAGAATAAAGACATACAGATACCGTTGATACGAAGCCATATAAGAACAGATTATAACTCAAATGACACTGGTAAGGTTATATTCTATGTTAAGACCATGTGGTTGTAAATGTTGAGTCGGTGAATCCACATCAGTTGCGCGTTTTCTCAATAAAGATTCATCCCCACCTCTTCTCAAGGGGCGGGGAATGTGGTCAATGAGGTGTGAAACGAAGTTGGGAGTCAAGGTGTCCAGCCTCACACAAAAGTGTCGGCTGAGGGTAAGTCGGGTTTTCCTTTTGATAGTATACTTATGGTGTGTTTTCTCACCTTGAACTCATTGGTCGTTTCCCCGATGTACTTTAAACCACAAGGGCAGCTCAGCATGTATATGCAATCGCCTATTGCATGCAAATAGTGACTATTTTGTAGGTACGTCCAGAGTGGAAAGTTTCCCCTTCATAAAGAGAGCAGTTTATGCAAGACCTGCAAGGAAAACTGCCGTGGGACATTACCCAATGCCCCTTGAACGGGGTTTAGTGGTCCAATGTCGGAATTGACAATGCGGTCACCGTGTTTCTGGCGCGGCGGTAAGATATTAGTGGGGGGTTTCTAAATTCGGGGACACGGATGGTGNNTGTATAGCAGTATATACGATGTGTTCGTGCTAGTATATGGGCAGTGTCTAGCAGTATATACAGACTGTACTGAGTGCTAGTATATGGAGCAGTGTATAAGGAGTAATATACAGGACGTACTTAGTGCTATGTATGTGGGCAGTTTATAGCAGTATATACAGACTGTACTGAGTGCTATGTATATGAGCAGTGTATAGGAGTATATACAGACTTGTGCTTAGTGTATGTATATGGGCAGTGTTATAGCAGTATATACAGATGTGCTTAGCACTATGTATATGGGCAGTGTTACGCAGTATATAAAGACTGTATTAGTGCTATGTATATGGGCAGTGTATAGCAGTATATACAGACTGTACTTAGTGCTATGTATATGGGCAGCTGTATAGCAAGTATATACGACCATAGCTCACAACACGTCCGATTTTGCCGGGACTTTCCCGCTCTTCGTACCCCTGCCCCGCGTCCCCGGGCAGCTATGATATTGTACGAATTTTCCCCCAGGTCCCGCTTTGTCCCGGAGCTGGTGTCCGCATAGTAAATACTTTGAAAGCTGAACTCACAGTACAAGAATGGCTTCTACAGACATCGGGAGGGGAATCCTTTCAGAGAAGGTCGGGCTTCGGGCAGAGCAGGGACCACGCATCAGCTTCAGATCTGTCCATAATGGTCGCTGCATTCCTAGGGTTTACCAGAGCAGACCATCGGGCAGGGAATCCTTTTCAGAGAAGTGTTCGGCTCAGCCGGAGGAGCAGGGACCACGTCATCGCTCAGAATCTCATATCTGCCATATATGGCTCCAGGTCTTCCCCAGACACAAGCTCTTTATTAATAAATTACTATAAGTTTTTGGCAGGGGAGATTCGAACCTGGGACCATGTGCATGCAGTCAGGAGCTAGAACTAATGAGAATAAGCCCAGTGTACAGAGCTGAGGATTTCTGTAAGTAGACATGTTATTGCCATTACACTGTGACACAGACTAATGCCTGGATATATAGAGAGGGGATCTTCTCAGAGATTATTATCTCGGAATTATTCAGACTATTATTATATTATTATTATAAATTTTACTTATTGGAGTGATTATAATAATGGTAAATAATTAATAATAATCATCTCAATAATAATAATAATAATAATATAGTCTCAATAATTACAATTAATCTGAGAGATCCCTCCCTATATACCAGGCAGATATAGTTTTAGTACAAATGTATCCACTTGTTAATCACCTGAGGTTATAGCTCATGGGTTGAGGACGCTGTGTATTATGTAATGGGACACTGCAGGTTCGGGTTCAAACTCCAATGAGGATAATTTTTTTTGTTTTTTTTAAAATTAGATTTTATTATTTTTTAATATGGTTAAAATTTGGGGCGTGGCCAGGGAGTGATGGGGGGTGGTGGCTAGGGGATGGGGCGACGCGCGCTACGATTGCCGCCATTCTGTCCCTCTTTCCTTCCCAAATGTTGCGGGAGGCTATGACAGACTGTACTGAGTGCTCGATATGAGCAGGTTATAGGAGTATATAAGAATGTAAGTATGCTATGATATGGGAAGTGATTGCAATATATACAGACTACTGATTGCTATGTATATGAGCAGTTGTCTAGGGGTATTATACAGACTCTACTTGTGCTATGTATATGGGCGTGTTATAGCAGTATATACAGACGTAATGAGTGCTATTTATGGGGAGTGTATAGCAGTATAGGTCTAAGACTGTACTTAGCGCTATGTATGTGGGCAGTTGTTATAGCAGTATATACAGACGTGTACTTAGTCGGCTATGTATATGGGCAGTGGATATAGCAGTATAACAGACTGTACTTAGGCTATGATATGGGCAGTGTTATAGCAGTATATAAGACTGTACTTATGCCTATGTAATGGGCAGTGTATGCAGTTATACAGACTGTACTTGTGCTATGTATGTGGGCAGTGTATGCAGTATATACAGACTGCTGACTGCTTATGATATGGGCAGTGTATGCAGTATAACAGACTGTACGTTAGTGCTATGTATATGGGCAGTGTATAGCAGTATATACAGGACTGTACTTAGTGCTATGTATATGGGCAGTGTATAGCAGTATATACAGACTGTACTTAGACTATGTATATGGCAGTGTATAGCAGGATATTACAGACTTACTTAGTGCTATGTATATGGGCAGTTTATAGCATATATACAGACTGTACTTAATGCTATGTAGTGGGATGTTATGCGGTATATACAGACTGTGCTTAGTCTATGTATATGGGCAGTGTATAGCATATATACAGACTGTACTAGCATGCTGTATAGGGCAGTGTATAGCAGTATATACAGACTGTACTTGATGCCTATGTATAGTGGGCAGTGTTATAGCAGTATTACAGACTGTACTTAGTGCTATGTATATGGGCAGTGTATGAAGTATATACAGACTGTACTGAGCTATGTATATGGCAGTGTATAGGAGTTATACAGACTGTACTTAGCGCTATGTATATGGGCAGTGTTATAGCAGTATATACAGACTGTACTTAGTGCTATGTATATGGGCAGTGTTATAGCAGTATATACAGACGTTACTTAGTGCCTATGTATGTGGGCAGTGTTATAGCAGTATATACAGACTGTATAGAGACTATGTATATGGGCAGGTATAGGCGTATATACAGACGTGTACTTAGCGCTATGTATATGGGCAGGTGTATAGCAGTATATACAGACTGTACTGAGTGCTTGTATATGGGCAATGTTAAAGGAGTATATACAGACTGTACTTAGTGCTATGTATATGGGCAGTGTTATGTATCAGTTACAGAATTGTACTTAGTGCTATGATATATGAGAGTGTATAGGAGTATATACAATCTGTACTTAGGCTATGTATTGGCAGTGTGTATAGGAGTATATACAGCTGTCTAGCGCTATGTATGTTGGGCAGTGTATAGCGTATATACAGACTGTACTTAGTGCTATGTATATGGGCAGTGTTATTAGCAGTATATACAGACGTACTTAGACTATGTATTTGGGCAGTGTATAGCGGTATATACAGACTGTCTTAGTGCTTGTATAGGGCAGTGTATAGCAGATATACAGACTGTACTTAGTGCTATGGTATATGGGCAGTGTATAGCAGTATACAGGACTGTACTTAGCGCTATGTATATGGCAGTGTATAGCAGTATATACAGACTGTACTTAGCACTATGTAATTGGACAGTGTATAGCAGTATATACAGACTCTACTTAGTGCTAGTTATGGGCAGTGTATAGCATAGATATACAGACTGTAATTAGTGCTATGATATGGGCAGTGTATAGCAGTATTACAGACTGTACTTACTGCTATGTATATGGGCAATGTATAGCGGTATATACAGACTGTGCTTAGTCTATGTATATGGGCAGTGTATAGCATATATACAGACTGTACTTAGCACTGTGTATTGGGCAAGGTTTAAAGCTATATAAGACTGTACTTAGCGCTATGTATGGGCAGTGTAAGCATTCTATACAGACTGTACTTAGCGACTGGTATATGGGCAGTGTATAGCAGTATATAGACTGTACTTAGCGCTATGTATATGGGCAGTGTATAAGCAGTATAAGACTGTACTTAGTGATATGTATATGGGCAGTGTAGCGTATATACAGACTGTACTAGTGCTAGATATGGGCAGTGTATGCAGTATAACGACTGTACTTAGCAACTATGTATATGGGCAGTGTATAGCAGTATATACAGATGCTACCCTCACTTGGTGAAATATAAACTTCCTTGAACTGGACGGAGTGCTGCTACTTCCTTATTCTATGCCCATCTACAACACGCTTACAGACTGTACTTAGTGCTATGTATATGGGCAGTATGGATCTCGTACCTCGTGGGTGCTTGTCCTCCCAGCGCTCCCCGTCGAGTCCGGGCTCCACTGGGGTCTCCAGTGCTGGGCTGCCATTGCCGATCCACTGTTCGCGCGTGCCCCACTTCGGTGACCGGAAGTGACGTACGCGGAGACCTGGCGCAGGAAGTGAGGCAGCCTGGGAGACAGGCTGGCCAGATGACGTAGACGCCGGGAGGTGAATATTTAGAGGCGTGCAGTGTGGTTTCACTTCTGCTGAGGTCTCATGGAGTGGACAAACATGGCGGATGAGGACGCGAGATCCACTAACCCTGGTTCCTTGGAGTAAACGCTTGGAATATGTGGGAATTATTTCCCTGTCTATGCCATTATTTTGGGGTCTCTTTATATGGGGTCTTTACTGATGTTAGTTCTCCCTACTGTCTTAAATTAACAGGAGAAAGATCTCCCAAAAGAAAGGGAAAAGAGACAAACCCCAAGAGAAGGAGCCAGATAAGGATAGGCCTAAAAGGCTCCTTCTAAGCGTTGCCAAATTTGTAATGCAAAATAGATGCCTCTATAAGAAGAGCCTTGTGTAAAGGAATGTTTAGATAAAATACATTAAGGAAGAAGAAACCCTATTTTGGATGAGTTAAGAACCGTATAGAGGGAAGAAATAAGGCCTCTAAAGGGCCACCTTGAAAAAACCCCGAATTAGTCCTGAATACGTAGAGGATGATGAACGCCTTCATGCTCATACGAGATAGAGTCAGAAGACCAGGATTGTCTTGCACAAACTAGGTGGTTAATGACCCCAAATTTTGTTTGCAATGAAGATTTGGATAGCTTAATAAGGCTTAAGGGATACCCTAAGAATTGAGGATAAAGTAGAAGAAAAATCCATGTAGATGAACTATTCGGGGGATGAGACAGAAGAGAAAACGAGGGTGTTTCCAGTTACGAAAATTTAAGGGGTCTTGTGGTAGATGAGTGGAGAGAACCAGAGAGACGGTTAATTGTCCCTAAAGACTTTAAAAATCGCTTACTGTTTGACCCAGAAGAGACAAAATTGTGGGAGAACGTACCCAAAGTAGACATTCCTATTACCAAAGTTGAAAAAGACGGATTTACCGTTTGAGGATTCCACGCAACTTAAAGATGCTATGACAGGAATCGGATTGTCTACTTAAAAAACTTTGGGAGTTTCTATGACTACAATCAAAACCAATATTGCGGCAACCTCAGTATCCCGTACCCTCCTATTTGGTTAGGGGGGTTTAGAAGACCATCTCAGGGAAGGCACCCCTAGAGAGAAGAAATTTAGATCGTACCTTTACTTAAATCTGCTACTGCCTTTTTAGATGATGCCTCGCTGAAATCTATTCGCTTTGCCTCAAGGGATGCCCCCCTCTCAATGCCACGAGAAGGGCCCTCTGGTTGAAACAATGGTCGGGGGACATTCGTTCTAAAGCAAAACTTTGCAGCTTCCTTTTCAGGTGAATTCTTGTTTGGATCTGAGCTAGATGAGATTCTTGACAAAGCTGCGATAAAGAAGAAAGGTTTCGAACTAGACCTACACAAAAAAGCAGTTTTTTCGTGGCTTTAGAGCAAACAAAGACCAACCAAAGAATAAGGGGGATCTCCTGGAGACAAGGCTTCTGGAATAGTTCCAGGGGGGGGGGAAACAAGCCTTCCTGTCAGTTCCTCAAACAAACCAGAAAAAAAGCAATGACGCCAGGTGGGGGGAAGGTTGGTTGAAGACTTCTCCCCCAGTGGGAAGAACATAACAAACACAGGTGGGGACTTCCATTATCCAAGATGGTTACCGTATAGAATTTATGTTCTCCTCATCGGTTTTTTCTGTCCAGGAATCCTCAGGAAGCTCTGACACACCATCTTTGGGAGCAAGTGTCTACCCTGCAGAAACTGGAAGTGGTTCGTCCAGTCCCCCCAGAAGAAAAAGGTACGGTCATTACTCTCCCCTTTTCCTAATAAAGAAGCCAAATGGGTCTTAGGGTTAATTATAAATTAAAAATTTCTGAAACAAGTGGGGTGACGTATATCAAGTTCAAGATGGAGTTATAAAATCTACTCTCCCTTAAAACCACAATGCATTTTTTGTGTACTTGGATCTCAGAGATGCTACTATCATATTCCCATTCATGCGGATTCCCAAAAGTTTTTTGCGTTTTGCAGTGCTTCTCTCTTGCGAGAAGAATCCCATTTTCAATTTACAGCTTTACCATTTGGTCTTTTCTTCAGCTCCCGAGTCTTTACCAAAGTTATGGAGGAAGTGGTCCATACTTAAGGACCGAAGAAGTCCTAGTGGTCCCATACCTGGACGATTTCTTAATGGTGGGAGACTCGGTAAGCCATCTAGAAAAACAGAAGAAGGTTGACAATAGAAGTTTCTGGGAATTGGGCTGGATTATAAATTTGGAAAAAAATCGATCTGACTCCCATCCCAGTCCTATAAAAGAATTTTTGGGAGTATCCTTAAATCATTAACCCATACTTCTATCTTCCACAGGAGAAAGTAGACAGATTACTTCTTGAAATCAAGGACTTCCAGAAGAGGAAATACATCTCGATACGAGCAGCGATGAGTCTCTGGGTCCATGACTCCTGCATTATATGGTAGCCTGTGCCAGATCCATACAAGACCTCTCCAGTCCTGGATCTGTCAAAATGGGACAAAGACTACCATCACCTGAATTTACGATTGGAAATCCTTCAGCAGTAAAAAAATCCTTAAATGGTGGAAGGATCTCGATCACCTCAAAAAGGTTGAAACTGGGTTCTCTGGCCAATAACCCAGATCCAGACAGATGCCAGCACCTCAGGTTTGGGAGCTTCTTCCAGGGAAGTACGTTCAGGGCCTTGGTCCATATCAATGACTCGTGCATCCTCAAACGAAAGGAGCTGAAGCCGTCCTAAAAACCCTGAAAGCTTGTACCAAGGATCTAAAGGGAAGCGCCTAAAAATTTCTCCGACATACAACTACGGTTGCATATTAAAGAGACAGGGCGGAACAAGGTCAAAAAAACTTCAGACCATTTCCAGGAAATATTTTTGGGCAGAAGAGAATGCTCTTTCAATTCCCGCAGTCCATCTGAAAGGCTCAGAGAACGAGGTAGCGGACTACCTAGCAGGACACCTATTCTCCTATGAATGGAGCCTGAAAACCGAAATCTTCCAGGAGATTGTCCCAGATGGGGAAACCGCAAGATTCTTTGCATCCAGGACAAATTCAAAAGTCAGAAATTCTATTCCCTAAATCCAAAGGAAGTTCCTTGGGGTCTGGATGCCTCTCCCAGCCTTGGGATCAGGGTCTCCTCTACGCATTCCCTCCAGTTCTCGATCAACAAAGTTCTCCAGAAATTAGTACCAGTCCGGCCAAGCTGATTCTAGTTGTTCACGTTTGGCAAAAGAAAAGCTGGTTTTCCGCTTCTACAAAAGCGTGCTCTCTGCTTCTTTCATCCTTCCAAGATTTCAGACCCCTTGCACCAGGGACCAGTCTTACACCAGAACCCAGGGTTCCTGAATCTATCAGCCTGGATCCTGAAGCGCTTCCTGAACACAAAAGGACTCTCCTTTAAGGTAATAAGACTTTAGAAGAATAGTGGAAGCCTGGGCCCATGCTATCTATCTTAAGATATGGAAAAAATTTTTGTGCCGTGTGTAAAGATCATCTAACCAAGATTCTCCCAATATTTGCCAGGTTCTGATTTCCTGCAGGAGGGTTTCGACAAAGGTTTACGGCCTAGTACCCTGAAAGTCCAGGTGTCAGCTTTAAGCGCATATTTTGATACAGCACTTGCGGAACACAGGGGGGGGAAGAGATTCTTTCGGCCTGTACCCGCTTAAGACCTACTGTAAGGAATCTTCCCCAGTGGGACCTTTCCTTGGTCTTAGAGCATTAACCTCAGATCCCTTTGAACCAATGGTCAAATAATTTACGGTTTTTAACGCTTAAAACAGCATTTTTAGTTGCCATCACAATCCGCTAGAAGGATAGGGGAGCTCCAGGCCTTGTCGATTTGTGAACCCTTACTGTCAGTTTCTGAGGATAGAATTACTCTGACTTGATAGGAATTTTCTCCCTAAAGTTTTGTTTCTAACTTTCACAGGAGTCAGAGAGAGTTGCCATCTTTCTGTCGTCAGCCTAAGAATGCTACGGAGGAGAAATGGCATCTCCTAGACGTAGACACTTAGAGGTCTCAAGTCCCTGGAGAAGGGACTCAAACCTTTTTGTTCAATTGCAGGGAAAAATAAGGGAAGAAAGGCCTCTAAGTCAACTATTGGCCGGTGGATCACAAATCGATCAGGGAATGCTACAGTCTTAAAGGTGTTCCTGTCCTTTGAAGTTAAGAGCTCATCTACCCGAGCAGTCTCCACATCGTGGCGGAGAGAGGGGGAGTCCATTGATGAAATTTGCAGCAGAACAGCACTTGGTTCAAATTCCACTTTGTTAATCATTATCGACTGAATATAGCCATGGCAAAGATATGGCCTTCGGACGTAAAGTCCTCAAGCTGTGGGTCCCTCCCTAACTGGGATAATTTGGTATGTCTCCAGGGGGCTGTCATGGGGGGACGAAATGGAAAAAAGGAATTAGTCCTCACGTTAATTCGATTTCCATAAGTCCACCATGGCGGCCCTATTATTTCCCTCCCTTGTGTTTTTGTTGGTTTTTTCTTGTAAATACTGTATGTGTATATAACATGCAAAATAAAATTGAGTTGAAGCCTATTCCGGTTGTAGTGATTTGGTATCACTTGGGAGGTGGGGGAGGGCCTTTTATACTCTCAATGTTCCTGTCCTACGAGGAAGGGGAAGCAACTCCAGGGGCCCGTCATGGTGACTGATGGAAATCGAATTAACGGTGAGGACTATTTCCTTTTTCTACAGGGATGTCCTTTGGAGTTTTGGAAGGTTTTAATATTAGATTCTGTACCAATTGAGTCGCCCGTATTAGACTGCTTTCTCCCAAAAGCTGTACTCTAGGTTTTGGAGTTTCCTCAAAGAAGGATTATGCCACAGGGTGAATATTCAGTATCCCTTGGACCCTCTCAACTCTTTAACCTTGCCTATTCATATTGGCAAACCCAGTCTGTACCCAGCTTCCCCCACCTTGGAGATGTTGAGCCGCTAAGTAGTTAACCCAAGGGTTTGGCAAAGCTAGTCCCCCATTGTTTTGGGCCTCTGCAGAGTCTCAAATCAGATATTCGGAATAGGGCATTAATCCTATGAATCTGGCAAACGGGAGAATTGTGTATTAAGTACAACAACTGTGGCATCGCCACAGTTTAACCTGCCTATACAGATAATGGAAGTTGACACCATGCTACAAATTTTTGTTTTCAGTTTTGGACTGAGGAGCAGGAGAGATTCAGCTCTAAAAGTCACAAACCTAAGCAGAGACCTGTATGCAGGTAATTAATTTTATGCACCACCGGGTATCCGGCAGATCTGTCCCCAAGGCCCTCCAAGGATCCACAGGCAAATAGCCTACTTATGCCAGTTTATGTAAGGTTAAGGTTCGATAGATCTCCCAAATCTGTCAAGCAACCTGTCAACCCTGCGAACCGGAGGGCCCAGTATCTCCCTGGGAGTATAACAGCATCGTCCACATACACCTGCAACACGGTCCCACTTTTATTAGACATCCATGCTAATGTAACGGGTTTCCGGCCCCCCTTTTGCCTTCAGAAACGCCCTCAATTCTTCGTGGAATAGTATTCAACAAGGTGACTGGAGCATTTTCCTCGAGATTGTGGTCCATTTGGCATGAAGTGGCATCACACAGTTGCCGCAGATTTTCGGCTTCACATCACATGATGTGAATCTCCCGTTCCACCACATCCACAAAAATGCTCTTTGGATTGAGACTAGTGATGTTGGAAGGTCTCATTTGAGTAACAGTGACCTCATGTCTGTTCAAGAAACCAGGTCTGGATGATTCCGCTTTATGACATGGCGCATTATACCTTGTGAGACGTTTAGCCATTCAGGTTGGGTTACATTGTGTGGTCATATAAAAAAAAAGGGATGGACATGGTCAGCAACAATAAGTACTCAGGGTAGGCTGTGTTGTTGCAGACGATGCTCCAATTGGTAACCAAGGGGCCCAAAGAGATCCAAGAAAATATTCCCCACACCATGGACACCACCACTCCAGCCTGAACGTTGATACAAAGGCAGGATGGATCCATGCTTTTTCATGTTGACGTCCAAAAAATTTGACCCTACATCGTAATGTCGCGCAGAAGAAATCGAGAATCATCAGCCAGGCAACGTGTTTCCAATCTTCTACTGTCCAATTCGATGAGCTGGCAAATTGTAGCCTCCCCAGTTTTTTTTCCGTTCGTAGCTGAAAGGAGTGGCAACCGGTGTGGTCTTTTTGCTGCGTATTAGCCATCTGCCTCAAAGTTCCACGTACTGATGCCGTTCAGAGATGCTCTTCTGCTACCGTGGTGTAAGCGGGGGGCGATTGGTGGCGTATTTGAGTCAATGGTGCACTTTCTATCGCTCGAACCAGGCTGACCATTCTTCTTCTGACCTCTAGACACAAGCTAAGGCATTTCCGCCCACAGAGAACTGTCCGCTCATTGAGTTTGTTCTTTTCGGAAGTCTCTGGAAAACGGAAGGAAACTAGAGATGGTTGTGCCGTTTGGGAAAATCCCAGTAGAAAGCAGGTTTGCGAAATGCTCAGACCGCCTTCTGGAACCAACAACCATGCCACGTTCAAAGGCCTCAAATCACCTTTTTCCCATATGATGCTCGGTTTGAACTGCAGGAGACTGTTACTGACCATGTCTACATGACTATAATTGAACTGAGGTTGCCGCCAGTGTTGGGATTAGAAATTAAGTGTAAAGAGCATGTGGACAGGTGTACCCTAATACAAGTGGGACGCGTGAGTGTATAGTGCAATTTTACTATGCGTGGAAGCCATATTTGTAACCTATCTATATCGGACGCAGCGTGAATGCCAGCCAAGGGTTACGGACAGCTATAGGTGAATAATAGTGGGATTATTGGGGCATTCACGATATAGCCGACCGGTGTTGAAGTGCTCCATTTGCTTCGCACCGGGCCAGTTGGGATAGATATAATACATGTTGACCCACATGTATGTTACATGGCCAAAGCCCATGATCTTGCATTGTAAGCATAAGAACCACCTTCTATTGCTGTCAAGACAGCGTGCGTCAAGCGACCCAAAATAGCACTATTCCCAGCATTATTCGAGGGAATCTGGAAGCTCATCTTAGAGCCATCTAATGTTGTCGGACGTGGACTTTTTGGAGACTTAATGATAAGGGTTCGGGTGTATGATGTATAGTTATTGACCATACTAAACGCTTGGAGAGGGCCTTTTGGTCGGATCTTCACATCTGCAAATAAGGCGGGATATATTGGCCTATACGAGTATGGTAAAGTCCCTTACCCTCTTTTGGAAGGACCAGTAGGTGGCCTCTCCATAGAGGGGGGGCCAGAGTAAGTAAACCCGTAAAACATCTCCGGGCGAAGTAGTTCACTATAGGTTTTTTGTATATTTCTACCGGCAGGCCGTCTACACCAGGGCTTGTCATTGGCATGGAGACTGCCGACCTCTTCCAAATCCTCTTTAGGGTCAAGGGGGAGTGCATGAAGTGTGTGCGTCCATAGTCTCGAGTCTTGGTAAGGTCCAAGTTGGGGGTAAACAGACCCTAACATCTCACGTCACGCTGACGGGTTTGTGGGTGATAGTAACAGAAGAGAGTAAAATTCACCATTGACCTGTAGACTGCTCCTGTATCGGCCTTGGTTGCCCACTGCTGTCGTTTAGCACTGATGATATTTGGGTACGAAGCTTCTGGGCTTAGGGTCGACACCTCCTTTCGTCCTCAAAATGAGCATTTGTTTAGCCACTAGATATGCTCTCTTCATTATGCCCACCACATCGAGCAACGTGTGAGTTCAAGTTGTTTTGGGGCTTTCTGATAGGGTCCTGGGGCAATGGCGGTAGGATCACAAGTAAAGCTTCCTCTGCTCTGTCTCATCTCCAAAAGGTACAACCCCATTCTTACAGGCAAGTCCCCAGGTTACACTACTAGATAGGGGTCGTGGCGAAGAAGGTTTGTTCTTAAACTTCAAGAATAGAATAGAATTCTCCAATCGGAATCCAATAAATCACTCGGGAATTGGAGATCACAAGCTTCTCAATCAAAACAGCAGAACTAAGTCTACTGCAGGAGCGGCGACCAGGCGCGAGTCTACGACGTTGGCGACGCCACAAGGGATCTTAATCCTGACCTGTTCGGTATGGTGAGTTCTCTTAATCATTTTTAGGGCATTTCCCGCGTACGTCATGAGAGTGGGAGGATTGTTTTCTGACACACATGATCAAAGTCATCATGTGCAGTGATTCTTCTGCTGAAAACAAGGTTCATAGGCACGGTTCCACATTCAGGTCTGACGAAGGGAGAGAAAAAGTAAAGTAAACACATAATCTTAAAAAGGTCCAATATGAGGACATAATACATACCTTGACATGAGATTTCCTGGTGCAATTGGAAAACGACTGACTAATAAACAAGGAGAAAAGAACAACATAAGTTATTATGACAGACCAGATTCACTTGCTATAGTGATAGCTGCCTAGTTCTAAAAATATATCACACTTCACTATACTTATGATATCTTTGATTAGTGCAACGTAAATATGCTTAGTATGTTGCGAGCGGGGGATTTTTTTAATAGCAGTATCAAATCTAGGCGCTTTGTCAGACCTTGTGGCGCTTCTTATCCCCAAAGAAACAATCCAAAATGTCTCCCTCGTAAATAATGTCTTTTCACGTCTGGACTTGATTGCAAAATGTTTTTGTGGGTGGCTAATGAACAAAAAATCATTCTCCTACCTCAGCAGAATGCACGTTCTTACACTGACAGGACCACATCTATAGAAAAGATTTAGTTGCCATCCCATAGTAGTATTGTGACTGTGTTTAGCGGCGCTTACTAACAAGCCGGGAGTATATTACAGGACCCCATTGTGTGGGGGCGCTTTAGCATCATATTGTAGCTGAGCAATCAATGGTTAAGTGTTGGAGTCTTGCACAAACATGGGGATGTGTTTTCTATAATAATCCCTACAAATTTTTTGAACTGTCTGCATATGGGGTTGAGGGAAACAATTGTGTTGTATTCTACCTCAGGGCCGGTTGAGCCCCACATTAAAGGAAACCTCCACCCCGATTCTACCTATAAGAGAGATAGGGGTGGTAGGTGGATGGATGGGTGACGTGAGGCGTAGCTCTTTTTTGGGGCTAACTCCTCAGTCCCTGGGGTTGCATTTTTAGACACAATTCTTTATTTGATGGTTATATGCAATTTTTTTAGGGGCTATGGGGGTGGATTAGCCGCGACCATTAGGCTACTAGTCGAGGTTAACGCCACGCCCCCAGTAGCCGCCATTACTCCGTCCTACAGGTAATCTTGCGGGGCCGGAGCACTGACGCATTGCGCATGAGGTCAAAGATGCGAGGGAAGCTGCGCGCCGACGATTACCTGGTAGGGGAAGTAGTAAAGGGCTACTCCCGCTTCCCAGTAGCCGCAGAAAAAAATTTTGCATATACATGCAATAAAGGTTTTCTAAAAGACACCCAGGGACGTTGATATTAGCCCAAAAAATGGATTATCCTCACGATTCACATTTCATCACCTACCACCCCTTCTCCTTTATAGGTCTAATAGGCTGGGCGGTGGTGCCCTTTAAGTAATGTGCATGCTTGATTTTTAAACCATTTCCCTATCTCCTCTCAATCTATCTTCAAATTTTTTCTTTCCTCTGTATAGTCGGTCTTCCAAGCAAATTTAGTCTATATCTACAAAATTCCCGAGTTATGCTATTCACCCTGGGGGGGATGGAATTGGAAGGGGGGTCAGAAAGCCATGGTTAGAATTTGGCCTACCCAGGAACAGTTTTTAATTTTATATTGATAACCTGGATGTTATGTCCAAACTAAATTCACATGGACTTACCTCCATATGTATATGTGAATTTTAGATTCATTGGTTGTTATTGAGATGCGTCGAAGTCGATTGAAAGATGTCCTCTTTCCCCTCCATACCCACACACGAGTCATCAATGATACGTACCCAAACTAGACTATTGCTTCCTGTAGCGGGTTTAGGCCATTGTCTGAGAAAATGAATAAATCCTCCCATGGGAAATCACATATATATTACATGTGTAGGAGGATGGGGAAAACTTTGCGCCCATCGGGGACCCATCTATTCCAGAATAATATGTCCCATCAAAAATGAAAAATTTTCTCTAACAAAAACTTGAACCAACAGAATATGCAAATTTATCACATATGTGACGCTATTTTTGTGCCAGAAAAAAATGAACCAAGATGTGGAGGTATGAGGAGTACAGGGCAAGTAACATGCGCACGCAGCTATCTCCCGTTGCTATGTATATGGGCAGTGTATAGCAGTATATACAGACTGTACTTAGTGCTATGTATATGGGCAGTGTATAGCAGTATATACAGACTGTACTTACTGCTATGTATATGGAGAGTGTATAGCAGTATATACAGACTGTACTTAGTGCTATGTATATGGGCAGTGTATAGCAGTATATACAGACTGTACTTAGTGCTATGTATATGGGCAGTGTATAGCAGGATGAAGACTGATGTGCTTAGTCCTATGTATAGGGGGCATGTATAGCTTATATACAGAACTGTCTTCGCCTGTTTATATGGGCAAGTGTATAGCAGTATATCAGACTTTAACTTGCTCTATTATATGGGCAGTGTATAGCATAGCGACAGACTGTACTTAGTGCTATCGTATATGGGCAGTGTATGTCAGATATCAGACTGTACTGAGTTGTCTAGTATTGGAAGTGTTATAGAGTATATACAGACTGTACTTAGCGCTATGTAGTATAGGGCAGTGTATAGACAAGTATATACAGACTTCTTAGTGCTATGTATATGGCAGTGTATAGCAGTAATACATGACTGTACTTAGTGCTATGTATGTGGGCGTGTAAGCATTATCACAGACTACTTAGCGCTATGTAATGGGCAGTGTATGCAGTATATATCAGACTCGTACTTACGCTGCCTAGGTATAATGGGCATTGTATGCAGTCATATCAGACTGTACGTGCTATGTATATGGGCAGGTCAAGGAGTATATACAACTGTACTTATCTATGTCTATGGCAGTGTAACATTCTCTACAGACTGTACTTGAGTCTATGTTTATATGATCAGTGTATAGGCGTATAGTAATCTGTACGTTAGTTGCTATGTTATAGCAGTTATAGGAGTATAGTCAGTCTGTGCTTAGCGCTATGTATTTGGGCAGTGTATAGCCGTATATCAGACGACTTAGTGCGGTATATGGCATTGTATAGCAGTATATACCGACTGGTACTACACTATGTATTTGGCAGTTTTATCGGTATATACATGCTGTCCTTAGTGCATGTATATGGCAGTGTATAGCATATATACATACTGTACTTAGTGCTATGTAAGGGCCGTGTATAGCATATACAACTACTTAGCGCTATGTATTGGGCATTTATACATTACGACTGTACTTAGCACTATGTATATGGATGAGTGTGTACCGTATATACATACTCTACTTAGTGCTATGTATATTGGGCAGTGTATACAGTTTACAGACTGTACTTATTGCTATTATATGGGCAGTGGTATACAGTATATACAGACTGTACTGACTGCTTATGTATATGGGCAATGTAATAGCGTATATACAGACTGTGTTGTCCTATTTATATGTGTCAGTGTATAGCTTGATACAGACTGTACTTAGCCTGTGTATCATGGGCAGTGTAATACATATATATAGACCTGTAACTTAGCGCTATGGTATAAGGCAGTGTCTAGTCATTATATACGACGTACTTATCACTGTGTAATGGGCAGTGGGATAGCATTTATAGAACGTCACTTAGCGCTATGTAGATGGGCAGTGTATAGCAGTTATACAACGTACTTAGTGCTAATGTATATGGGCATGTATAGCAGTAATAAGACTGTACTTAGTGCGAGGTTATTGGCAGTGTATACAGATCGACAGACTGTAATTAGCACTATGTATATGGGCAGTGGTATAGCATATATACAACGTACCTCACTTGGTGAATTAAACTTCCTTGAACTGAACGGAGTGCTGCTACTTCCTTTATGCCTATGAGGCCCATCTACAACCCTTACGACTGTACTTAGTGCTAATGTATAGGGGGGCAGGTATGGATCTCGTACCTCTTGGGGTGCTTGTCCTCCCCAGCGCTCCCTTGTCCGAGCTCCTGGCTCCACTTGGGGTCTCCAGTGCTGGGCTGCCATTTGTGTTGTGCCGGCGGCCATACGACTGCTGCTGGGGTCCACAGCGGCCGGCACACGATCCGCCTATTCGTGCGATGCCCCACTTCCGGTGACCGGAAGTGACGTCGCGGAGACCTGGGCGCAGGAAGTGGGGCAGCCTGGGAGACAGGCTGCCACTGATGACGTCAGATGCCGGAAGGTGAGTATTTAGAGGCGTGCAGTGTAGTTTCACTTCTGCTGAGGTCTCCATGGAGCTGAACAACATGGCGGATGTGGCTGAGACGCGATCCCTAACCCTGGGTTCCGTGAGTAAACGCTTTGGAATATGTGGGAATTATTTCCCTGTCTATTGCCATTATTTGGGGTCTCTTATATAGGGGTCTTAATCTTCTTAATTAACAGGAGAAAGATCTCCCAAAAGAAAGGGAAAGAGACAAACCCAAAGAGAAGGAGCCAGATAAGGATAGGCCTAAAAAGGCTCCTTCTAAGCGTTGCCAAATTTGTAATGCAAAATTAGATGCCTCATATAAGAAGAGCCTGTGTAAAGAATGTTTAGATAGGATCCTTAATGAAGAGAAACCCTCATTTTTGGATGAGTTAAGAACCATTATGAGGGAAGAAATTAAGGCCTCTAAAGGGCCACCCTTGAAAAAGCCCCGAATTAGTCCTGAATACGTAGAGGATGATGAACAGCCTTCATGCTCATACGAGATATAATCAGAAGATCAGGATGTCTTTTCACAACCTCAGGTGGTTAATGACCCCACATTTTTGTTTGCCAATGAAGATTTGGATAGCTTAATAAAGGCCTTAAGGGATACTCTAAGAATTGAGGATAAAGTAGAAGAAAAATCCATGGTAGATGAACTATTCGGGGGACTGATACAGAAGAAAACGAGGGTGTTTCCAGTTATCAAAAATTTAAAGGGTCTTGTGGTAGATGAATGGAGAGAACCAGAGAGACGGTTAAATGTCCCTAAAGACTTTAAAAATCGCTTACTGTTTGACCCAGAAGAGACCAAATTGTGGGAGAACGTACCCAAAGTAGACATTCCTATTACCAAAGTTGTAAAAAAGACGGATTTACCGTTTGAGGATTCCACGCAACTTAAAGATGCTATGGACAGGAAATCGGATTATCTACTTAAAAAACTTTGGGAGTCTTCTATGACTACAATCAAAACAAACATTGCGGCAACCTCAGTATCCCGCACTCTCCTATTCTGGTTAGGGGGTTTAGAAGACCATCTCAGGGAAGGCACCCCTCGAGAAGAAATTTTAGATTCATTGCCCTTACTTAAATCTGCTACTGTCTTTTTAGCTGATGCCTCAGCTGAATCTATTCGCTTTGCCTCAAGGGATGGCGCCCTCTCAAATGCCACCAGAAGGGCCCCTCTGGTTAAAACAATGGTCGGGGGACATTAGTTCTAAAGCAAAACTTTGCAGCCTTCCCTTTTCAGGTGAATTCTTGTTTGGATCTGAGCTAGATGAGATTCTTGACAAAGCTGCGGATAAGAAGAAAGGTTTTCCTGAACCTAGACCTACACCAAAAAAGCAGTTTTTTCGTGGCTTTAGAGCAAACAAAGAATAAGGGGAGATCTTCCTGGAGACAGGGCTTCTGGAATAGTTCCAGGGGAGGAAAAAACAAGCCATTCCTGTTCAGTTCCTCAAACAAACCAGAAAAGAAGCAATGACGCCAGGGTGGGGGGAAGGTTGAAGGACTTTCTCCCCTAGTGGAAGAACATAACAAACAACAGGTGGGTGACTTCCATTATCCAAGATGGTTACCGTATAGAATTTATGTCTTCTCCTCCTCATCGGTTTTTTCTGTCCATGCAATCCTCAGGAAATCTGACACATCATCTTTGGGAGCAAGTGTCTACCCTGCAGAAGCTGGAGGTGGTTTGGCCAGTACCCCCGGAAGAAAAAGGTACGGGTCATTACTCCCCCCTTTTCCTAATAAAGAAGCCAAATGGGTCTTACAGGTTAATTATACATTTAAAATTCCTGAACAAGTGGGTGACGTATATCAAGTTCAAGATGGAGTCTATAAAATCTACTACTCCTTTAATAAACCGCAATGCATTTTTGTGTACTCTGGATCTCAGAGATGCATACTATCATATTCCCATTCATGCGGATTCCCAAAAATTTTTGCGTTTTGCAGTAGTTTCTCCTTCGGGAGAAGACTCTCATTTTCAATTTACAGCTTTACCATTTGGTCTTTCTTCAGCTCCCCGAGTCTTTACCAAAGTTATGGCGGAAGTGAAAGCGCCTTCCTGAACACAAAAGGACTCTCCTTTAAGGTAATAAAGACTTTGAGGAATAGTAGGAAGCCTGTGACCCATGCTATCTATCTTAAGATATGGAAAAAAATTTGTGCCTGGTCTAAAGATCAACCTAACCAAGATTCTCCCAATATTTGCCAGGTTCTTGATTTCCTGCAGGAGGGTTTCGACAAAGGATTACGGCCTAGTACCCTGAAAGTCCAGGTGTCAGCTTTAAGCGCATATTTTGATACAGCGCTTGCGGAACACAGGTGGGTAAAGAGATTCTTTCAGGCCTGTACCCACTTAAGACCTACTGTAAAGGAATCTTCCCCTCAGTGGGACCTTTCCTTGGTCTTAGATGTGTTAACCTCAAATCCCTTTGAACCCAATGAGTCAAATAATTTACGTTTTTTTAACGCTTAAAACAGCGTTTTTAGTTGCCATCACATCCGCTAGAAGGATAGGGGAGCTCCAGGCCTTATCGATTTGTGAACCTTACCTGTCAGTTTCTGAGGATAGAATTACTCTCAGACTTGATAGAAATTTTCTTCCTAAAGTTGTTTCTAACTTTCACAGGAGTCAGGAGATCGTATTGCCATCTTTCTGTCGTCAGCCTAAGAATGCTACGGAGGAGAAATGGCATCTCCTAGACGTAAGGCGCTCAGTACTTAGATACTTAGAGGTCTCAAGTCCCTGGAGGAAGGACTCAAACCTTTTTGTTCAATTTGCAGGAAAAAATAAGGGAAGAAAGGCCTCTAAGTCAACTATTGGCCGGTGGATCACAAATACGATCAGGGAATGCTACAGTCTTAAAGGTGTTCCTGTTCCTATAAAGTTAAGGGCTCACTCTACCCGAGCAGTCTCCACATCGTGGGCGGAGAGAGGGGGAGCCTCCATTGATGAAATTTGCAGAGCAGCCACTTGGAGTTCAAATTCCACCTTTGTTAACCATTATCGACTGAATATAGCCATGGCAAAAGATCTGGCCTTCGTCCGTAAAGTCCTACAAGCCGTGGTCCCTCCCTAACTGGGGATAATTTGGTATGTCTCCAGGGGGCCGTCATGGGGGACGAAATGGAAAAAAGGAATTAGTCCTCACCGGTAATTCGATTTCCATAAGTCCACCATGACGGCCCTATTATTTCCCTCCCTTGTTATTTTTGTTGGTTTCTTCTTGTAAATACTGTATGTGAATATAACATGCAAAATAAAATTGAGTTGAAGCCTATACCGGTGTAGTGATTTGGTATACACTGGTGGGAGGTTGGGGGAGGGCCTTTTAATACTCTCAATTTCCTGTCCCTAGGGTATGTCAACAGGCGGGGCTGTGCATATTCCTCAAACGACACTCCAGCAAAAGACAAGCACACTGCAAACGCCAGGGGTGGGGGAAGGTTGAAAGGACTTTCTCCCCCATTGGTAAGAACATAACAAAACGGTGGTGACTTCCATTTAATCCAAGTGGTTACCGGTATAGAATTTATGTCTCTCCTCCTCACGGTTTTTTCTGTCCAGGCAATCCTCAGGAGTCTGACACCACCATCTTTGGGAGCAAGTGTCTACCCTGCAGAAACTGGAAGTGGTTCTTCCAGTCCCCCCAGAAGAAAAGGTACGGGTCATTACCTCCCCCCTTTTCCTAATAAAAAAGCCAAATGGGTCTTAGAGGTTAATTATAAATTTAAATTTCTGAACAAGTGGGTGACGTATATCAAGTTCAAGATGGAGTCTAAAAAAATCTACTACTCCTCTAATAAACCAAAATGCATTTTTGTGTACTCTGGATCTCAAGATGCAACTATCATATTCCCATTCATGCGGATTCCCAAAAGTTTTTTGCGTTTTGCAGTGCTTTCTCCTTCAGGAGAAGAATCCCATTTTCAATTACAGCTTTACCATTTGTCTTTCTTCAGCTCCCCGAGTCTTTACCAAGTTATGGCGGAAGTGGTCAAATACTTAAGGACCGAAGAATCCTAGTGGTCCCTACCTGGACGATTTCTTACTTGTGGAGACTCGGTAAGCCATCTAAAAAACAGAAGAAGGTGACAATAGAAGTTCTTCGGGAATTGGGCTGGATTATAAATTTGGAAAAATACGATCTGACTCCCAGTCCTATAAAAGAATTTTTGGGATATCCTTAAATTCATTAACCCATACTTCTTATCTTCCACAGGAGAAAGTAGACAGATTACTTCTGAAAATCAAGGACTTCCAGAAGAGGAAATACATCTCGATACGAGCAGCGATGAGTCTTCTGGGGTCCATGACCTCCTGCATTCAATGTGTAGCCTGGTGCCAGATCCATACAAGACCTCTCCAGTCCTGAATCCTGTCAAAATGGGACAAAGACTACATCACCTGAATTTACGATTGGAAATTCCTTCAGCAGTAAAAAAATCCTTAAACTGGTGGAAGGATCTCGATCACCTTCAAAAGGTGTGAACTGGGTTCTCTGGCCAATAACCCAGATCCAGACAGATGCCAGCACCTCAGTTGGGAGCTCTTCTTCCAGGGAAGTACGTTCAGGGCCCTGGTCCCATTCAATGACTCGTGCATCCTCAAACGAAAGGGAGCTGAAGCCGTCCTAAAAACCCTGAAAGCTTGTACCAAGGATCAAAAGGGAACGCCTAAAAATCTTCTCCGACAATACACTACGGTTGCATATTTAAAGAGACAGGGCGGAACAGGTCAAAAAAACTTCAGACCATTTCCCAGGAAATATTTTCTTGGGCAGAAGAGAATGCTCTTTCAATTCCAGCAGTCCATCTGAAAGGCTCAGAGAACGAGGTAGCGACTACCTCAGCAGGACACCTATTCTCCCTCATGAATGGAGCTGAAAACCGAAATCTTCCAGGAGATTGTCCTCAGATGGGGAAACCCTGCCATCGATCTCTTTGCATCCAGGACAATTCAAAAGTCAAGAAATTCTATTCCCTAAATCCAAAGGAAGTTCCTTGGGGTCTGGATGCTCTTCTCCCAGCCTTGGGATCAGGATCTCCTCTACGCATTCCCTCCATTCCTCTGATCAACAAAGTTCTCCAGAAATTAGTATCCAGTCCGGCCAAGCTGATTCTAGTTGTTCCGTTTTGGCCAAAGAAAAGCTGGTTTCTCCGCTTCTACAAAAGCTGGCTCTAGACTTTCCTTTCATCCTTCCCAAGATTTCAGACCTCTTGCACCGGGACCAGTCTTACACACAGAACCCAGGTTCCTGAATCTATCAGCCTGGATCCTGAAAGCGCCTTCCTGAACACAAAAGGACTCTCCTTTAAGGTAATAAGACTTTGAGATAGTAGGAAGCCTGGACCCATGCTATCTACAAAATATGGAAAAATTTTTGTGCCTGGTGTAAAGATCATCCTAACCAAGATTCTCCCAATATTTGCCAGTTCTTGATTCCTGCAGGAGGTTTTCGACAAAGGTTTACGGCCTAGTACCCTGAAAGTCCGGGTCACTTTAAGCGCATATTTTGATACAGCACTTGCGGAACACAGGTGGGGAAAGAGATTCTTTCAGGCCTGTACCCGCTTAAGACCTACTGTAAAGAATCTTCCCCACAGTGGGACCTTTCCTTGGTCTTAGATGCATTAACCTCATCCCTTTGAACCCATGAGTCAATAATTTACGGTTTTTTAACGCTTAAAAACAGCATTTTTAGTTGCCACACATCCGCTAGAAGGATAGGGGAGCTCCAGGCCTTGTCATTTGTGAACCTTACCTGTCAGTTTCTGAGGATAATTACTCTCGACTTGATAGGAATTTTTTTCTCCCTAAAGTTGTTTCTAACTTTCACAGGAGTCAGGAGATCGTATTGCCATCTTTCTGTCGTCAGCCTAAGAATGCTACGGAGGAGAATGGCATCTCCTAGACGTAAGACACTTAGAGGTCTCAAGTCCCTGGAGAAGGACTCAAACCTTTTTGTTCAATTTGCAGGGAAAAATAAGGAAGAAAGGCCCTTAAGTCAACTATTGGCCGTTGGATCACAAATACGATCAGGGGAATGCTACAGTCTTAGGTGTTCCTGTTCCTTTGAAGTTAAAGCTCCATCTACCCGAGCAGTCTCCACATCGTGGGCGGAGAGAGGGGGAGCCTCCATGATGAAATTTGCAGAACAGCCACTTGAGTTCAATTCACCCTTTGTTAATCATTATCGACTGAATATAGCCATGGCAAAAGATCTGGCCTTCGGACGTAAAGTCCTACAAGCTGTGTCCCTCCCTAACTGGGGATAATTTGGTATGTCTCCAGGGGCTGTCATGGGGGACGAAATGGAAAAAAGGAATTAGTCCTCACCGGTAATTACGATTCCATAAGTCCACCATGGCGGCCCTATTATTTCCCTCCCTTGTTGTTTTGTGGTTTCTTCTTTGTAATACTGTATGTGAATATAACATGCAAATAAAATTGAGTTGAAGCCTATTCCGGTGTAGTGTGATTTGGTATACACTGGTGGGAGTTGGGGAGGGCCTTTTAATACTCTCTCATTTCCTGTCCCTACAGAGGAGGGGAAGCAACCTCCAGGGGCCGTCATGGTGGACTTATGGAAATCGAATTAACGGTGAGGACTAATTCCTTTTTTCTACAGGGATGTCCTCTGGAGTTTTGTGGAAGGTTTTAATATTAGATCTGATACCAATTGAGTCGCCCGTATTAGACCTGCTTTCTCCCAAAAGGCTGTACTCTAGGTTTTGGAGTTTCCCAAAGAAGGATTATGCCACGGGGTGAATATTCAGTATGCCCTTGGACCCCTCTCAACTCTTTAACTTTGCCTATTCATATTCAACCCTAGTCTGTACCCAGTCTTCCCCAACCTTGGAGATGTTAGCCGCTAAGTAGTACACCACGGGTTTGGCAACGCTAGTCCCCATCTGTTTGGGCCTCTGCAGAGTCTCCAAATCAGATCTCGGAATAGGGCATTAATCCTATGAAATCTGGCAAACGGAGAATTGTGTATTAAGTACAACAACTGTGGCATCGCCACAGTTTAAACCTGCCTATTACAGATAATGGAATTGTGACACCATGCTACATTTTTGTTTTCGTTTTTGGACTGAGGGAGAGAGATTCAGCTCCTCAAAGTCACAAACCTAAGCAGAGACCTGTATGCCAGGTAATTAATTTTATGCACCACCGGGATATCCGCAGATCTGTCCCCAAGGCCCCTCCAACGATCCACAGGCAAAATACCTACTTATGCCAGTTTATGTGTAAGGTCGATAGATTCCCAAATCTGTCAAGCAACTGCAACCCTGCGAACAGGAGGGCCCTTATCTCCCTGAGTAACAAAGCATCGTCCCATACACTCACACGGCCACTTTTGTACAACACCATGCTAGTAACGGGTTGGACGGTTGGACCCCCTTTTGCCTTCAGAACTGCCTCAATTCTTCGTGGCATAGATTCAACAAGGTGCTGGAAGCATTCCTCAGAGATTTTGGTCCATATTGACATGATGGCATCACACAGTTGCCGCAGATTTGTCGCCTGCACATCCATGATGCGAATCTCCCGTTCCACCACATCCCAAAGATGCTCTATTGGATTGAGATCTGGTGACTGTGGAGGCCATTTGAGTACAGTGAACTCATTGTCATGTTCAAGAAACCAGTCTGAGATGATTCCAGCTTTATGACATGGCGCATTATCCTGCTGAAAGTAGCCATCAGATGTTTGGTACATTGTGGTCATAAATGGATGGACATGGTCAGCAACAATACTCAGGTAGGCTGTGGCGTTGCAACGATGCTCAATTGGTACCAAGGGGCCCAAAGAGTGCCAAGAAAATATTCCCCACACCATGACACCACCACCACCAGCCTGAACCGTTGATACAAGGCAGGATGGATCCATGCTTTCATGTTGACGCCAAATTCTGACCCTACCATCCGAATGTCGCAGCAGAAATCGAGACTCATCAGACCAGGCAACGTTTTTCCAATCTTCTACTGTCCAATTTCGATGAGCTTGTGCAAATTGTAGCCTCAGTTTCCTGTTCTTAGCTGAAAGGAGTGGCACCCGGTGTGGTCTTCTGCTGCTGTAGCCCATCTGCCTCAAAGTTCCACGTACTGTGCGTTCAGAGATGCTCTTCTGCCTACCTTGGTTGTAACGGGTGGCGATTTGAGTCACTGTTGCCTTTCTATCAGCTCGAACCAGTCTGCCCATTCTTCTCTGACCTCTAGAATCAGCAAGGCATTTCCGCCCACAGAACTGCCGCTCACTGGATGTTTTTTCTTTTTCGGACCATTCTCTGGAAACCCTAGAGATGGTTGTGCGTGAAAATCCCAGTAGATCAGCAGGTTCTGAAATACTCAGACCAGCCCTTCTGGCACCAACAACCATGCCACGTTCAAAGGCCTCAAATCACCTTTCTTCCCCATACTGATGCTCGGTTTGAACTGCAGGAGACTGTCTTGACCATGTCTACATGCCTAAATGCACTGAGTTGCCGCCATGTGATTGGCTGATTAGAAATTAAGTGTTAACGAGCAGTTGGACAGGTGTACCTAATAAAGTGGCCGGTGAGTGTATAGTGCAATTTTACTATGCGTTGAGCCATATTTGTAACCTACTATATCGGACGCAGCGTGAATCGCCCCAGCCAAGGGTTCGACAGCTATAGTGAATAATAGTGGAGACAAGGGGCATTCCACGATATAGCCGAAACGGTTTTGACAGTGCTCCATTTGCTCGCACCCGGGCCAGTGGTCTAGAATATAATACTTTGACCCACATTATGTTACCCTGGCCAAAGCCCATGATCTGCATTGTAAGCCATAAGAACCGCCATTCTATGCTGTCAAACAGCTGCGTCAAGCGACAAAATAGCCCTATTCCCAGCATTATCAGAGGGAATCTGTAAGCTCATCTTACAGAGCCATCTAATGTTGATGGAGGTGGACTTTTTGGACTTAATTATAGCTATGATTGCGAACCAATACTCTCCGAGGCTGTGATGCTCGTCGAGATTAGCGTACTCGTAACTGCTCGTTGCTCGGACGAGAGTATTTCGCCCGCTCGAGAAAATGGCAGCTCCCGCCGTTTGCTTTTTGGCGGCCAGAAACAGAGCAATCACAAGCCAGGAGACTCTGCACTCCACCCAGCATGACGTGGTACCCTTACACGTAGATAGCAGTGGTTGGCTGGCCAGATCAGGTGACCCTGGGATAGACTAGCCGCTGCCCGCGCCGTGCTCGGATCATTCTCTGTCTGGATGCCGCTAGGGAGAGAGCTGCTGCTGCTCTCAGGGAAAGCGTTAGGTGTTTCTATTAGCTTACTGTTAGCAGGAGTGATTCTTTAGAAGAACCCAACAGCCCTCTCTTAGGGCTACAATAACGTTATAATTTTTTTTTTTTTTTTTTATTTGCAGCTATAGTACCATATTGTGAGGAATTAGCAGGGGGACTTGCTACCGTTGTGTTTAGCTCTTAGTGACACACATATCCACCTCAAACACCAAAGTGGAAATTTATTAGGGGTTTGAGTAAGGATTAGGCACCAGTCTGCCAGTTTCTTTTTATTTTACGTTTATTTTTTTCATAACTCAGCGTCATCTCATCTGGCATAGTAGTGTGCGTAATACTTGGCTAGAAAATAGCCATAGGAGAATACAAACGTCTTAATTACGCCTGCAGTAGCGTTATATATATTTGATTTCTGGTTGATCTGCTGGTGGCTGTACTTGCTGCAGGCATCTACTATCAAATTGGGAGCAATTTGGAGTCAGACTTGCGACCACTGTGTTTTAGTGACGCACATATCCATCGCAAAGACCGAAGTGGGAAAATTTATTAGGGCCCGGGGTGTTGTATTTCAATTAGGCACAGTCTGCAGTTTCTTTTTATTTTTACGTTTATTTTTTTCATAACTCAGCGTCATCTCATCTGGCATAGTAGTGTGCGTGTGTTATACTTGGCTAGAAAATAGCCATAGAGGAAATACAAAAGTCTAATTACCCTACAGTAGGTTATATATATTGATTTTGGTTGATCTGCGGTGGTGTGTACTTGCTGCAGTGCATCTACTATCAAATTGGGAGCAATTTGGAGTCAGACTTTCGACCACCTGTGTTTTAAGTGACGCACCATATCCATCGCAAAGACCGAAGTGGGAAAATTTATTAGGGGCCCGGGGTTGTATTTCAATTAGGCACAGTCTGCCAGTTTTTTTTTATTTTACGTTTATTTTTTTCATAACTCAGCGTCATCTCATCTGGCATAGTAGTGTGCTGTAATACTTGGCTAGAAAATAGCCATAGGAGAATACAAACGTCTTAATACGTACAGTGCGTTATATATATTTGATTTCTGGTTGATTGGCTGTGGCTGTAACTTGCTGCAGTGCATCTACTATCAAATTGGGAGCAATTTGGAAGTTCAGACTTGCGACCACTGTGTTTTAGTGACGCACATATCCATCGCAAAAGACCGAAGTGGGGGAAAATTTATTAGGGGCCCGGGGTTGATTTCAACTAGGCACAGTCTGCCTGTCTCATTCCTTTTTATTTTTACGTTTATTTTTTTCATAACTCAGCGTCATTCTCATTTCGGCATAGTAGTGTGCTGTAAACTTGGCTAGAAAATAGCCATAGCAATAGGATAGGATCGTTTGGTTTAAAAACTAAAAAACACAAAAAAAAAAAAAAAAAAAAAAAGTTAAAAAAAAAATACAAGTTATAATCTCATTTTCAAAATGTTTAAACCCGAGGGCTAGGGTAGAGGAGCGACGAGGGGGGGGGACACTGGGCGTCCAAACACGCAGGGGTCAGAGGCCGTGGTCCTGGGCGGGGTGAGGACAACACTGCTTATGAGGGAGCAGGGGAACGCCGCAGAGCTACACTCCCTAGGTTCATGTCTGAAGTTACTGGGACTCGTGGTTAGAGCACTGTTGAGGCAGGCAGAACAGTGCGAACAGGTGATGTCGTGGATTGCCGACAAAATGCTTCGAGCAATTTGTCCACCAGTCAGCTCTCCACGCAGTTCACCCATGTCACCGAAATCGGCACTCCTCCAGCTCCTGCACCTCAGCCTCCTCCCCCCAGTCTGCCCCCTCCCAGCAAAATTGCCATTTGAAACCGGCATACTCTGAGGAACTTTTTTCTGGACCCTTCCCACAGTCACAAACCACTTGTCCGGTTGCTGATGAGCAATTTTCTGATGCCCAGGTTTTCCACCAGTCGCAGTCTGTGTGGTGGATGTGATGACCTTGTTGACGTAGTGGAAGAAGTGTGTAAAGAGGTGTCCGACGATGAGAGGAAACGGTTGTCAGACAGTGGGGAAGTTGTTGTCAGGGGCAGGAAGTCCGAGGGGGAGCAGACTGAGGGATCGGAGGATGATGAGGTGACAGACCCAAGCTGGGTTGAGAGGCCTGGGTGAACACAGTGCTTCTGAGACGGAGGAGAGTCCTCGACCAGAACAGGTTGGAAGAGGCAGTGGTGGGGCCAGACGGAGAGGCAGGGCCAGAGCTGGGCATCACGCCAAATGTTGTCAACTAGTGAAGCTCCGTGGCGAGGGCTCCTGCGGCGAGGGCTGATTTTCAGAAGTCTGGGGTTCTTTAAGAAACACCGGATGACCGACGGACTGTGGTGTGGCCACATTTGCCCAAACCAGCGACAAGGGGTTCCACCACTACAGCTTAACTACCAACAGTATGCGCAGGCATATGAATGCTAAACACCCCACTCAGTGGCAACAAGCGCTGTTCACCTCCGGCCGTGCACACCACTGCTTCCTTCCTGTGTCAGCTGATGTCAGCCCCCTGCCCAGGACCCTGCCACAAAAACCCCATCGTACCCTCCACGATCCTCCACAGCATCCACCAGCGTTCAGCTCTCCATACCCCAAGCGCTGGAGCGGAAACGCCAAATATAGTGCAACCCACCCGCACGCCCAAGCCCTTAATGTGCACATTTCCCAGATTGCTAAGCCTGGAGATGCTGCCCTATAGGCTAGTAGAGACCGAGGGCCTTTCGCAGCCTCATGGCGGCGGCCGCCCCTCGGTATTCGGTCCCCAGCCCGCCACTACTTTTCCCGATGTGCCGTCCCAGCCCTGCACCACACGTGTCAGACAAACATATCCTGCCCGACCAACGCCGTTTTCTGACAAGGTCCAACCTGACAACGGACACGTGACAAGTGGTGCCGGCAGGGCCACTATATATCCCTGACGGCACATTGGGTTAACTTGGTGGAGGCTGGGACCGAGTTGTGACCCTCGGCTGGTTTCATATACTGCCGACGCCGAGGATTGCGGGGCCTACCTCGGTCCAGGTGTTTGAGGCCTATAGCCTCCTCCTCCTCCCACCCTCTCCACCTCCTCCTCGAACGACCATTCCGTGCATGGCGCAATCAGTCGGTTAGCTCTAGGCACAGCAGCATTCCGTCGGCTAAGCGCAGCAAGGCGGTTGCTGAAACTGCTGAGCCTAGGCGATAAAAGGCCCACCGCCCCAAGCTAAAACTATTAAGGGCATCACGGCGCAGACTGATCTGTGGCTGGCACCGCTTGAACCTGAAGCCAGGCATGGTTGTGTGTGACAACGGCCGTAACCTGGTGGCGGCTCTGCAACTCGGCAGACTGAACATGTGCCATGCCTGCCCATGTTGTAATTATATATAGTTAGTTCAGCTTCCTCAAGGACATACCCAATCTGTCTGATTTGCTCCACGAAGGTGCGCCGCATCTTGTGCGCATTTCAGGAAGTCCAGCACAGATGCTGCCACTCTCAGGGCCAGCGCAGCGCCCCTCAACTGCCCGCTCACGCGACTGTTGTGCGACGTGCCCACGGGGAGGTGGAATTCAACACTGACCATGTATCCAGAGTTTACCATGCAGCGCCGAGCGATTGTAGAACTGCCAGATTGTCAACTTCCACCACAAACTGGTAGTCAGGTCAGTCAGCTTCCTCAAGTCTACAATGAGGAGTGGACTGATGTCTGATATCTGTCAGGTGTGCTGAGTAACTTTGAGGAGTCAACACAGATGGTCCAGTGGCGATGCCGCCATCATCAGCCTCACCATCCCGCTGCTTGGCCTGTTGAAAAACTCTCTGGTCAGGCATGAAGTCGGAAGCTTTGCGCTCCTCACAAGAGACAGGGGAAGAAGATTTCCCTTGTTGATGCCAAAGCCCTTTGTTCTGTTTCTCAGCGCAATCGGAGGAGGTGGAGGTGGGGAGGAGGATGAGGAGGAAGAAGGAGGAGAATGTTGGCGAGGACACAACGAGGGGACCATGTTGAGTCCTACACTGTGAGCGTGTATTGGCAGAAGAAGAGGAGTTGGAGGAGTTGAGGGAGGAGGAAATGGACGTCAGGCCAGTGAGGGAGTGAATTCTTACGGCGTTGGTACTCTGGCCATATGGCGATTTCATGCTAGGCTGCCTATCCCGTGACCCTCGCGTTCAAAGAATTTATTCCAGCACCGATTACGGTGGGTGTTCACTCTCCTGTGACCCCTGGTACAACAAAATCTTTCCACTCTCATCCCTGGAGAGGAAAGGAGTGTGAGGAATGCAATGAATACCAGCAGGCCTGGTGCACAGCGAAAACAGTATTTCCCTCTCTGACAGCGCTAGCGGCGAGTGCGTAGTTTGCGGGGACAAGTAGCGAGGAGAGTAGGCGAGCAGGAGCTTGTTCCAGCACGGCAAGGGTATAGCTTTACAAGGCTTTTTGCCAGCTTTATGTCACCCAGCAAGACCACTGTCCACCTGTCCCCAGTCTCGGACAGAGTAGGGCTGATCTTTACAGAAAAGATGGTAGGGAAGTACGTAGCTGACACTACCATCGTCCTAAATGATCACACAGCTCCCTACAACATACTGGGTTCAAAGCTGGACAGTGGGCAGACAACTGGCGCGTACGCCTTGGAGGTTCTTGCCTTGCCCTGCCGCTAGCGTCTTGTCGAGCGGGTTTTCAGTGCAGCTGGTGGCATCATCACCGATAAGCGTACACGCCTGTCGACTGACAGCGCTGACAGGCTGACGTTATCAAGATGAATAAAGCATGGATTCTTCCTAATTTCAAATCTCCAGCAGGTGAAGGAAAGCTCAACCTGAATAATTTATCACATCCTTCTCCTCCTCATTTCCTCCTTCTCCTCCTCTTTCTACAGTAAAGCAGAGGGAAACTGGCTGTTTTTTGACAGGGGCCCACTGGCTCTAGGTATAGTACTTTATGCATTTATTTTTCTGGAGGGCCACCGACACGGTCCTCTGTTTTAAACAATTTTGGGGTGCCACATACAGGCACTCAATCTATCAATTTCTGGAGGGCCACTTCCGGCCTCTGTTTAAACAATTTTTTGGGACTGCCACATACAGGCACTAATCTATTCCATTTTTCTGGAGGCCACCTACCTGCTCCTCTGGTTTTTTAAAAACTTTTTTGGACTGCAATACAGGCACTCAATCTTATTTCTTTTCTGGAGGGCCACCTACCTGCTCCTCTGGTTTTTTTTAAAAACTTTTTTGGACTGCCACATACAGGCACTCAATCTATTCCATTTTCTGGAGGGCCACTACCTGCTCCTCTGGTTGAAAACTTTTTTGGACTGCCACAACAGGCACTCAATCTATTCCATTTTTTCGGAGGGCCACCTACCTGCTCCTCTGGTTTGAAAACTTTTTGGATGCACAATACAGGCACTCAATCTATTCCATTTTTCTGGAGGGCCACCCTACTGCTCCTCTGGTGTTGAAAAATTTTTTTGGACTGCCACATACAGGCACTCAATCTATTCCATTTTTCTGGAGGGCCACCTACCTGCTCCTCTGGTTTGAAAACTTTTTTGGACTGCCACATACAGGCACTCAATCTATTCCATTTTTCTGGAGGGCCACCTACCTGCTTCCTCTGGTTTGAAAACTTTTTGGACTGCCACATACAGGCACTCAATCTATCATTTTCTGGAGGGCCACCTACCTGCTCCTCTGGGTTTTGAAAAATTTTGGACTGCCACATACAGGCACTATCCAAATTGAATGTTCTCCATAGCAGCCTCCACCCGTTGTCTCCATTGCTACCTCCAAAAGTCGTCCATATAGCTGCCTCCATACATCGTCCCTTTATCAAACGAGGTTTGTCAGGCCGAAATTTGGGTTGTTTTCATGGATTCCACATCAAAGTTGTTAACTTTGTCGCCACCCCTGCTGTGTTATCACAAAATACACTGGCAAACTTTTACATTTACGGAATATTATTTCAGCGTTCTTGCGCATCTGTTTACATTCCCCTCACCCGCCATATCCTAAACTTATAAGAACGCTACTACACTTGATCTTTATACAAAAGGTTCTTAGAAGTGCTGTTTGGGGAGTAGCCTAGAGACAGGGGCTTGGATTGGCGAAAAGCTCGCCTAGCAGCGGAGCGCCAGCTCCATGCGCATCATGCGTTCTGCGCCATCTGTTTACATTCCCCTCACCCGCCATATTCAAACTTTATAAGAACGCTACTACACTTACTTGGTGCAGGCTGGACGAGTCTGACCCTGGGGGCTGGTCATATACTGCCGAAGCAGAGGATTGCGGGGCCTACCTCGGTCAGGTCTCAAAGGCCTATACTATACCTCCAAATCCTCCCACCCCTCCTCCACCTCCTCCTCCTCGACATTACCATCCGTGGGCATGCGCCATCAGTCGGTAGCTCTAGGGACAGCAGCAGTGCCGTTGCTAAGCGACAGCAGGCGGTGCTCAAACTGCTGAGCCTAGGGATAAAGGCACCACCGCCCAAAGCTATATTGCAGGGCATTCCACATCAACTTGTTAACTTGTCGCCACCCTGCGTGTGTAAGCCACAAATATACTGGAAACTTTTTTCATTTACGGATATTATTTTTCAGCGCTCTTGCGCAGATGTTTACATTCCCCTCACCCGCCATATCCCAAACTTATAAGAACGCTACTACACTTGATCTTATCCGAAAGGTTCTTAGAAGTGCTGTTTGGGAGGAGTAGCTAGAGACAGGGGCTTGGATTGGCGAAAGCTCGCCTGGCAGCGGAGCGCCAGCTCCATGCCAGAACCACATAACATAGTTTTTAACTGCAGTACCTTTAATCTACTACTAGTTCACTGCCCTCCATACATCGTCCCCTTATCAAACGAGCTGTGTCAGGCAGGAATTTTGGATTGTTTTCATGGCTTCCATGTTAACTTTGTCGCACCCTGTCTGTGTATCCACAAAATATACTGGCAAACTTTTATCATGTACCAATATTATTTGAGCGCTTCTTGCTCACTTCTTTGGTCTCTCTCTGCTACCCATTGGTTTGAAGCCTGAGTCCATTAGGGTATGTCGCCATGCCCACTCTCTAGCCTTCCGCTGCTGCGCTGCCTGCATGCCGTCCCCTATAGTGTCAGGGTCAATTATTGGATGTTTTAGAGCTATTCTAGCTTCATTCTGTCACTCTGTCATGGCCATGCTGTTGCCCATAATTTTGGCATAATGGTGCGATTAAGCAGCCTCAGAGGCATCTGCATGCTGCCCCTGCTGTTTCTTTGTCCATTTCCATGGTGTTTCCATCCTTTTCTGAGGTTTCCAGTGTGTTTGGCCAAGCTTCCTGTGCAGAGCCTTGGTCCCCTTGAAAAATGCTCGAGTCTCCCATTGACTTCAATGGGGCTCGTTACTCGAAACGAGCACTCGAGCATCGGGAAAAGTTCGTCTCGAATAACGAGTACCCGAGCATTTTAGTGCTCGCTCATCTCTAGACTTAATGTTAAGGGTTCGGGTGTATGATGGAAGTTATGACCATTACTAACCGCTTGGAGAGGGCCTTGGCAAGGATCTTCACATCTGCAGATAAGAGGGATATTGGCCTATACGAGTCTGGTAAAGTCCTTACCCTCTTTTGGAAGGACCAGTATGGTGGCCTCTCTCATAGAGGGGGGCAGAGTCAGTAAACACCTGTAACATCTCCGGGAGAAGTAGTTCACTATATTTTTTGTATATTTCTACCGGCAGGCCGTCTACCCCAGGGGCCTTGTCATTGGCCATGGAGCCTGCCGCCTCTTCCAACTCCTCTACGGTCAAGGGGGCATCAAGTGTGGTGCTGTCAGTCTCTTATAGTCTTGGTAAGTCCAAGTTGGGTAACAACCCTAACATCTCGTCCTCTGACGGGTTTGTGTGTGATATGTAAAGAGAGGAGTAAAATTCCACCATGACCTGTAGGATGCCTCCTGTATAGTGCCTTGGTTGCCCACTGCTGTCTTTTAGCACTGAGATATTTGAGTTCCACTTCTGGGCTTTAGTGTCCGACCTTCTCCCCTTCCTCAAAATAGCATTGTTTAGCAAATGCTCTCTTCCTATCCACCACATCGAGCAAGTGTGAGTTCAAGTTGTTTTGGGCTTTATGCATAGGGTCCTGGGTCAATGGGGTAGGATCACCAATAAATGCTTCCTCTGCTTGTCTCATCTCCAGATGTACCACCCCATCTACATGCAGTCCCCAGGTTACATACTAGATAGGGTCCGAAGGTTTGTTCTTAAACTTCAAGAATTTCTCCAACGTAATCCAATAATCACTCGGGATTGGAGATCAAATAATTTCTTTATTAGATCACAAGTTCTCCCATAAAAACAGCAACTAGTCACATGCAGTTAGCAGCACCAGTCCGGTCTACGCGTTGCGACGCAGTGTGACTTAATCATGACCTGTCGGTCTGGTGAGTCTCTTCATCATTTAAGGCAATTCCCCGCCGTACGTCATGAGAGTGGGAGGGATTGTTTCTGACCCACATGATCAAAGTCATGTGAGTGATTATTCTGAACAATGTTTCATAGTCCGGTCCACATTCTCTGACGAAGGGAGAGAAAAAGTAAGTAAAAACATAATCAAAAGGTCTACATATGAGGACATAATACATCCTTACATGATATTTCCTGGTGCAATGGAAAACGATGACTATAAACAAGAGAAAAGAACAACACTAAGTTATATGACATAACAGATTCACTGTATCGTGATAGCTTCTAGTTCTAATAATATATCACACTTCACGTATACTTATGATATCTTTTGATTAGTGCAAGAAATATGTATATGTGCGAGCGGGGGATTTTTTTAATAGGTGAGTATCAAATCTAGGCGCTTGTTCAGACCTTGTGGAGCTTTACTCCCCAAAGAAACAATCCAAAATGTCTCCCTCGTAAATAATTGTCTTTTCACGTCTGACTTGATTGCAAATGTTTTTTTTGTGTGGCTAATGAACAAAAATCATTCCCTACCTCAGCAGAATTGCAAGTCTTACACTGACAGTGACCACATCTATAGAAAGCATTTAGTGCCATCCAAGTAGTATTGTGACTGTGTGTAGCGGCGCTACTAAACAAGCCGGGAGATATTACAGGACCCATTGTGGGGGCGCTTTTAGCCACATATTTTACGCCTGGAGCAATCAATGGGTTAAGTGTGGAGTCTTGCAACAACATGGGGATGTGTTTTCTATAATAATCCCTACAATTTTTTGATACTGTCTGCTATATGGGGTTGAGAAAACAATTTGTTGTTTATTCTTACCCCGTGCCTTGCTTGAGCCCACATTAAAGGGAACCTACCACCCCGATTCTACCTATAAAGATAGATCGGGTGGTAGGTGGATGGATGGGACGTGAGGATAGCTCTTTTTTGGGGCTAACTCCTCAGTCCCTGGGGTTGCATTTTTAGACACAATTCTTTATTTGATGGTTATATGCAATTTTTTTAGGGGCTATGGGGGTGGATTAGCCGCGACCATTAGGCTCGAGTCGCGAGTGTCAATCCCACGGCCCCAGTAGCCAGCATTACTACCGCCTACAGGTAATCTTGCGCGGGCCGGAGCACTACGCATGATGCGCATGAGTGTCAAAGGATGCGCGCAGGAGAAGCTGCGCGCCGACGATTACCTGGTAGGCGGTAGTAAAGGGCTACTCCCGCCCCAGTAGCCGCAAAAAAAATTTGCATATACATGCAATAAAGTTTTCTAAAAGACACCCGGGACGTGATATTAGCCCAAAAAAGAGCTATCCTCACGTTCCATTCATCACCTACCACCCTCTATCTCCTTTATAGGTTAATAGGCTGGGGGCGGTGGTGCCCTTTAAGTAATGTGCATGCTTGATTTTAAACCATTTCCTATCTCCTCTCAATCTATCCTTCAATTTTTTTCTTTTCCTCTGTATATCGGTCTTCCAGCAATTTCGTCTATATCTTACAAATTCCCGATTATGGTGAGTTTCACCCTGGGGGGGATGGAATGAGGGGGGTCAGAAGCCTGATGGTTGAATTTGGCCTACCGCGAGGAACATTTTAATTTTATATTGATAACCTGGATGTTATGTCCAAACTAAATTCACATGGACTCTACCTCCATATGTATATGTGAATTTTAGATTCATTGGTTGTTAGTTGAGTATGCGGTCGAAATGTTCGAGTGAAAGTTTTGGGTGCCTCTGTGACCCCTCCCATACCCACCACGAAGTCATCAAATGAATAGACCACAAACTAGACTATGTGCTTCTGTAGGGGTTTAGGCCATCTGAGAAAATGAATAAATCCTCCCCATGGGATCATATCACATTATATATTACATTGTGTAGGAGATGGGGAAAACTTTCCTACCATCGGGCACCCATCTATTCCAGAATAATATGCCCATCAAAAAATTGGAAAAAATTATTCTCTAAACAAAAACTTGAACCAACAGAATATGCAAATTTATCACATATGTGACGCTATTTTTGTGCCAGAAAAAAATGAACCAAGATGTGGAGGTATGAGGAGTACAGGGCAGTACATCGCGAGTTGTAATGTCTGTAAGAGATGTTTGTGTCCAGCAGGAAACTGGGTGACTTTTGATAACGGTGAAAGGTACCCAGCCTTCCCCAGCCTTTCCCCCGCACTGCCCATACCTGCCACTATAGGCCTAGGTGGAGGAGGAAATATACCTTAGTGAACTTTCGTCAGGGAATGAAAGACTGGGGTAGCTGGATCACTCACCAACAAATAATCCTCCTGTTTATTCGTTAGGACACCCAACGAAACCCCCTCCTCCAAAAATGTTTTTTTTATTTCACAAGATGGGAGACAGTTGGATTACTTTCCAGCATCCTATATGTGTTGTTGTTGTCCAGAAGATCCTCATTTTGGCGTTTATAAACGGCGGAGTCGAGCACAACCACGGCTCACCCTGAAGCCACTTTTCACCTTCCTGACGCGGCCCATTTTTAAAAATCTGACATGTGTCTACTTAAGTGGTTATAACTTTGGAACGCTTTAATATATCCAGTTGATTTTGAGATTTTTTTTTCGTGACACATTGTACTTCATGTTGGTTGAGAAATTTAATCAATATGTTTATGTTATTTTAAATAAATGAAGAATTGGCAAAAATTTGAAAAAAAACCCCAATGTTTTCCAATTCAAAATTTTCTACTTTTTGGAAAGTTGGTCATATCACAAAATAACTTGATAACTAACATTTCCATATGTCTGCTTTAACTTGGCATCATTTTTCAAACATCTTCCTTATTTAGGATGTTAGAGGCTATAACTTTAGGTGCGATTTTTCAGATTTTCACGAAAATCACAAAACACTTTGGGGGGAATTAGTTAGTAGAAGTGACTTTATAAGGCCCACATGACAGTAAACCCCCACAAATGACACCATTTTGAAACTGCACCCCTTAAAATATCAAAACATCTTTGGGAATTTTGTTAATCTTATGAGCGTTCCATGAGGTGAAAAATAAAGTGAAAGTGAAACACTAAAATTTGCACCTTACAATGGGTTAAAAGAAATGCTTTTACAATGTTAGGGCAATTCCTTGAGCATGCCAATACCATTTTGTCGCTGTACCCTGCTGTACGGGGACAGGGGCACTGGAAGGGAAAGAGCGTTGTTTTCGTTTTTGGGAGGGCAAATATGGCTGAAAAAGTTTTTCATGGTCAGGATGCATTTGGAGAGCCCTAATGGTACCAAAACAGAGGAAGCCCCAACGGTATCACCATTTGGAAAGCACACCCTTAGAGAATTTAACAAGGGTAATATGTGTTGTCTGTAAAGGTGTTTGATTTAATTAGGACTTAAATAGGAAAAAGGTGAAAATTTTCTTAAAGGTCATTTTACCCCTAATTTTTATAGCCACAGCGATAAAAAATTTAATAACCCCAAAATGTGTAAACCTTTTTTCTCTCGAGTGTAGAAGTACCCCCACATTGTATCTAAAATGTTGTACTAGAAGGAAAGAGAGATGTGCCGTTTAGAAGCCAAATTTGAAAGAAATGTTTGACATGCATTTGGAGAACCCTAGTGGTATAAAACAGAGAATCCGAAAAGTGACCCTAATTTTAACGCAACCCCTTAGAGGATTTTGCAAGTGTAATAATGTATTTGCCCCTACAGGTGAATGATCCAATTGGCCCTAAATTAAAAGGTGAAAATTTCCATAAAATTTTCCTTCATTTTTGTAGCCACAAGGGATAATATAACGAAATAACCCCAAAAGAACGTGTAAAACTATTTCTCCCGAGTGTGAAGTACCCCACATGGGCATATAAAATGCTTATGGGCGCACAGTAGAGGAAAGAGGGATGTGTGTTTTTAGAAGCCAAATTTGACAAAAATCCTGATCATGTGTCAGGATGCATTTGGAGAGCCCTAGTGGTACAAAACAGAGGAAAACCCGAAAAGTGACCTTATTGTTGAATGTATTTAGCAAGGTGTATATGGTGGTGTAGTGAAATGAGCATTTGAACATATAGGTGCTTTTCAAATATGAGTGCAATGGAGCCCAAGATGGAAATGGCAATTATTTCTGAAAGTTCAGTGCCCATTATGTGATGCCCATTATGTGGCGCCCCGTTATGTGGTGCCCATTATGATGGCCATATGTGATGCCAATTTGTGCCACTGTAAAATGTCAGCTCTCTGGTTAGGAAGCCAATTTCCTGATGCGAGAAAGACCCACAATGATCCTAAACTCTAGCAGAAAGTCCAGCAGGGCTCGGAATGATAAAGCACTTGGAATAGAAAAAAAATAATAATAAATAAGAACTTGGAGAATTATAAAGGATCTGTACTAATCCAGAGACTTAGAGGGGAATAGAAAACCTAAATAAAAAACATAAAACCCCAAGTCCCCCTAGTTTGCATAATACATCCGCAATGAAAATAATGGAGGGGTATAGGGAGCAATGTGACCTAACGTTGTGCAATTTTCGTTTTAGCAGAATGAATTCACACACAGGTGGAGCGTGAATTGGAAGATATGGAAATAACAGGGACCAACTCTAGTAGTATGCTGTCCTGGCAAACATGGGAACATCCAATCCAGAGGTACTGGGGCCCGTCCTTCTTGTTCCCAATATTAGTTATAATATCTCCTCTTGTGAAAAGGAGAACAGCACGTAAGAGTTGTACAGCATAATCTTACAATGTGCACGGCCAGCGCTTTTGTACCATATCTTCGTTTTCCGTAGGGAAATTATCGCCAAGTGTTGCTCTTATTATCCCTTGCGATGCCCATTGTGACGAATATTGCAGCTTTTGGCAGGACCAAATCGACCATCAATAGCGGCAAATAGGACAGAGGGGGGCAACAAAACCCCTCTGGACCGCAAGGCAAATTGGTGGCTGTCAGGAACAGCCGCCACCCTGTCCGATCACCGTGTCTACAGACACGGTGACGGTTTACTGACGTCAAGTAAATTCGCTGCTATGGCTGGTTGCATTGAGAGCCAATAGCAGCGATCATGAACTGGGGGGTGCAAGGGGACATAACCCTTCTAATCCATGGGGCAGGAACAGCCGCCATCTTGCCCCGTATTACTGTGTGCTGAACCATGTTTTTGTATAAAAAATTGGTTTACAGAAAAAAGATATGTTATATTGTACCTTTCTTAGCATCTGCTGTGTGACTAGGCAGTTGCCAATAGGAGTTGGGCTGGAAAGGAGGATGGGTCCTCTGTGGGACGTGGGAGATGTCTGTAAGAAAATGGGGTCTCCTGGTGACAGGTTCCCTTAAGCATTGTTCCTGTAATATACAGTAATATATTATCTGTCTTTAAGGTCACTACGATACATGGTACTTCATTTATATAGTTTATTATATTTGTCCAATTTTCTTGAGGAAAACTAGAGTAGAAAAAATTGCATTGTTTTTTAATATTGCCATTTTTACTAACATTGTATTTTTGGTTGACAGACAAGTTGTTTTTTTCAGGGTATCATTTTGGTGCTTGTAACTTTTGGATCACTTTTTAGAAAATTTTTTGTAAAGCAATTTGATAAAAACTAAAAATTTTGGGCAAATTTTTTGTTTTTTTCTTTACCACGTTACCGGAGGGTCCAATTATGATTATGATTTATTGTAGAGATTGTTACGGACGCACGATACCAATAAGTTGTTTTTTTTTTTTTTATTAGTGTGTTTTTTGGATTACTTGTGTACAGGGAAATGTGGTGTTTGGGGGGGGGGGAACTTTAACTTCTTTTATTTTTATTTAAAAGTTATTATTGTTTTAACCTTTTTTTTTTACTGTATGACATGTAAGCTTGAACAGTGATCTTCTGATATAGTCGACACCAGCAGCTTCTGGCGCCAGCTCTCGTTCAGGAGCCGGCGCCAGAACCTTGACCTAATAGTACTGCAAATTGCGGGGAACGCACCTTAAAGCCATTTGATGGTCCCTGAGACCCATCAATCTGACATGCAATGAACTTCAGATGTGTCTTACAGTCTTCCCGTGATCCAAGAGATTCGCAAGTGCCAAGGTCCTTCCTATCCATTAAAGGTAAGTCCTTTTGCGTCCTCAGTGCAGATCCTAATGTTTCTTTTTGACTAATAAAACCCCATTCTCTGTCGCGCAGAGGATGCAAGAGACTGGGAACAACGCATACAAGCAAATACCCTAACATGGCAAGACGCCCCAAAGTTGTCCAGTTTTGGGACCATCAATCTGCACAGACTATAAATTAACATATGTGTGGAGGCTTCATGCTTGCACACATGATGTTAAAAACCTCCAGCCTCCTCCATCCCCTTAAAGCGTGGCCCCTTTACCTCCAGAGTCGGCTTGATGGTCCAAAAACTGGAAAATCAGAAACAAAAACTTAAACAAGCCCTGTTCCCTTGCATCAGAGTACTCTCTGTGACCAAGTAATGGAGCATAGGATGTGTCTTCCAATTTTGGACTCCAGGGAACATGCAAGGAAATGGCAGAGGCGCAAAAATAACGAAAAGTAAAGAATGAATGTGCCTACCTTAAAACCATTTGGTCCAGGAGACCCATCAATCTGAATGCAATGAACTTCAATGTGTCCTTAGTCTTCCCGTGATCCAAGAGATTCGCAAAGTGCCAAGGTCCTTCCTATCCATTAAAGGTAAGTCCTTTGCGTCCTCAGTGCAGATCCTAATGTTTTTTCTCTTTTTGACTAAAAAAACCCCATCTCTGTCGGCAGAGGCGAGCAAGACTGGGAAACACCGCAATACAAAGCAAATACCCTAACATGACATAAAGCCCCAAAGTTGTCCAGTTTTTGGACCATCAATCTGCACAGACTAAAAATTAACATTATGTGTGTAGGCTTCATCCTTGACACACATGATGTTAAAAACCTTCCGCACTCCTCCACTCCCCTTACAGCTGGCACCTTACCTCCGAGTCGGCTTGAGGTCCAAAAACTGGAAAATCTGAAACAAAAACTAAACAATGCCTGTTCCCCTGCATCAGAGTACTCTCTGTGACCAAGTATGGAGACATAGATTGTCTTCCAATTTTGGACTCCGGGGAACACTGCAAGGGGGAAATGCAGAGGCGCAAATAACGAAAAGTAAGAAGAATGTGCCTACCTTAAAACCATTTGATGGTCCAGAGCACCATCAATCTGACATGCAAGAACTTCAGATGTGTCCTTACAATCTCCCCGTGATGCCAAGGATTGCAAAGTGCCAAGGTCCTTCAATCCAGTAAAGGTAAGTCCTTTTGCGTCCTCAGTGCAGATACCTAATGTTTTTTTTCTTTTGACTAAAAAAACCCCATTCTCTGTCGGCAGAGCGGCAAGAGACTGGGGAACAACCGCAATACAAAGCAAATACCCTAAAGAACATACAAAGCCCAAAGTTGTCCAGTTTTTGGACCATCAATCTGCACACAGACATAAAATTAACATTGTTGTGTAGGCTTCATGCCTGCACACATGATGTTAAAAACCTCCAGCCTCCTCCATCCCCTTACAGCTGGCCCCTTACCTCCAGGTCGGCTTGATGTCCAAAAACGGAAATCTAAATGAAAAACTAAAACAATGCCCTTGTTTCCCCTTGCATCAGAGTACTCTCTGTGCCCAAGTAAATGGAGACATTAGGATGTGTCTTCCATTTTTGGACTCAAGGGAACATGGCAAGGGAAATGGCAGGGCGCAAAAATAAGCGAAAAGTAAAGAATGAATGTGCCTACCTTTAACCATTTGATGGTCGGAGTACCCATCAATCTGACATGCAATGAACTTCAGAGAGGGATGCTATAAGCGCTTCCGCGATCCACAGAACTTCCGCAAATGCCAAGGTCCGTATGTATCCATTAAGGTAAGTCTTTGCGACCTCAGTAAAAAGATACTAAGTCGGGTAGGGGTGGCCTTAAGTGGTTATAACTTTGGAACGCTTTAATATATCCAGTTGATTTTGAGATTTTTTTTTCGTGACACATTGTACTTCATGTTGGTTGAGAAATTTAATCAATATGTTTAGTGTTTATTTATGAAATAAATGGAAATTTGGCAAAAATTTTGAAAAAAAACCCCAATGTTTTCCAAATTCAAAATTTTCTACTTTTTGGAAAGTTGGTCATATCACTAAAATAACTTGATAACTAACATTTTCCATATGTCTGCTTTAACTTGGCATCATTTTTCAAACATCTTTTCCTTTATTTAGGATGTTAGGAGGCTTATAACTTTAGGTGCGATTTTTCAGATTTTCACGAAAATCATCAAAACCTACTTTTGGAGGGTGAATTTAGTTAGAAGTGACTTTATAAGGCCCACATGACAGTAAACCCCCACAAATGACACCATTTTAGAAACTGCACCCCTTAAAATATTCAAAACACTCTTTGGGAATTTTGTTAATCTTATGAGCGTTCCATGAGGGTGAAAAATAAATGAAAGTGAAACACTAAAATTTGCACCTTCACAATGGGTTAAAAAGGAAAATGCATTTTACAATGTTTAGGGCAATTCCTCCTGAGCATGCCAATACCCATTTTGTCGCTGTACCCTGCTGTACGGGGACAGGGGGCACTTGGAAGGGAAAGAGCGTTGTTTCGTTTTTGGAGGGCAAATATGGCTGAAAAAGTTTACATGTGTCAGGATGCATTTGGAGAGCCGTAGCGGTACCAAAACAGAGGAAAGCCCCAACAAGTATCACCATTTTGGAAAGCACACCCCTTTAGCAAGGTGTAATATGTGTATTTGTCTGTAAAGGTGTTTGATTTAATTAGGACTTAAATAGGAAAAAGGTGAAAATTTTCCTATAAAGGTCATTTTACCCCTAATTTTTTATAGCCACAAGGGATGAAAAAAAATGTAATAACCCCCCAAAATGTGTAAACCTTTTTCTCTCGAGTGTAGAAGTACCCCACATGTGTATATAAAATGTTGTATGGGCGCACAGTAAAAGGAAAGGGGGATGTTTGCCGTTTAGAAGCCAAATTTGAAAGAAATGTTTGACATGCATTTGGAGAACCCTAGTGGTATAAAACAGATAAGAATCCGAAAAGTGACCCTAATTTTTGAACGCACACCCCTTAGAGAATTTTGCAATGTGTAATATATGTATTTGCCCCTACAGGTGAATGATCCAATTAGGCCCTAAAATTAAAAAGGTGAAAATTTTCCTATAAAATTTTCCTTCATTTTTGTAAGCCACAAGGGATAATATACGAAATAACCCCAAAAAGGTGTAAAACTATTTCTCCCGAGTGTAGAAGTACCCCACATGGGCATATAAAATGCTTTATGGGCGCACAGTAGAGGAAAAGAGGGATGTGTGTCTTTTAGAAGCCAAATTTGACAAAAATCCATGATCATGTGTCAGGATGCATTTGGAGAGCCCTAGTGGTACCAAAACAGAGGAAAACCCGAAAAGTGACCCTTATTGTTGAATGTATTTAGCAAGGTGTAATATGTGGTGTAGTGAAATGAGCATTTTGAACATATAGGTGCTTTTCAAATATGATGTGCAATGGAGCCCAAGATGGAAATTGCAATTATTTCTGGAAAGTTCAGTGCCCATTATGTGATGCCCATTATGTGGCGCCCGTTATGTGGTGCCCATTATATGATGCCAATATGTGATGCCCAATTTGTGCCACTGTAAAATGTCAGCTCTCTGGTTAGGAAGCCATATTTCCTGATGCGAGAAAGACCCAACATATGATCCTAAACTCTAGCCAGAAAGTCCAGCAGGGCTCCGGAATGATAAAGCACTTGGAATAGAAATAAATAATAATAATAAATAAAGAACTTGGAGAATTATAAAGGATCTGCTAACAAATCCAGAGACTTAGAGGGGAAATAGAAAACCTAAATAAAAAAACATAAAACCCACAAGTGCCCCTAGTTTGCATAATACATCCCGCAATGAAATAATGGAGGGGTATAGGGAGCAATGTGACCTAACAGTTGTGACAATTATTCGTTTTAGCAGAATGAATTCACAACAGGTTGGAGCGTGAATTGGAAGGATATGGAATATAACAGGGGACCAACTCTTAGTAGTATGCTGTCCTGGCAAAACATGGGAACATCCAATCCAGAGGTACTGGGGCCCCGTCCTTCTTGTCCCAATATTAGTTTCCTAATATCTTCCTCTTGAAAATGGAGAACAGCACGTAAGAGTTGTACAGCATAATCTGTACAATGTGCACGGCCAGCGCTTTTGTACCATATCTTCGTTTTCCGTAGGGAAATTATCGCCAAGTGTTGCTCTTATTATCCCTTGCGATGCCCATTGTGACGAATATTGCAGCTTTTGTCAGGACCAAATCGACCAGTCAATAGCGGCAAATATGGACAGAGGGGGGCAACAAAACCCCTCTGGACCGCAAGGCAAAATTGGTGGCTGTCAGGAACAGCCGCCACCCTGTCCCGATCACCGTGTCTACAGACACGGTGACCGGTATTACTGACGTCAAGTAAATTCGCTGCTATTGGCTGGTCTGCATTGATGAGCCAATAGCAGCGATCATGAACTGGGGGGTGCAAGGGGACATAACCCTTCTAATCCATGGGGCAGGAACAGCCGCCATCTTGCCCCGATTACTGTGTCTGAACCATGTTTTTGTATAAAAAATTGGTTTTACAGAAAAAAGATATGTTATATTGTACCTTTCATTAGCATCTGCTGTGTGACTAGGCAGTTGCCCAATAGGAGTGGCTGGAAAGGAGCAGTCCTCTGTGGGGACTGGGGGAGTGCTAAAAATGGGTCTCCTGGTGACAGGTTCCCTTTAAGCATTGTTCACTGTAGAATAACAGTAATATATTATCTGTATTCTACAGGTCACTACGATTACATGGATACTTCATTTATATAGTTTTATTTATATTTGTCCAATTTTCTTGAAGGAAAACTAGAGTAGAAAAAATTGCATTTGTTTTAATATTGCCATTTTTACATAACTATTGTATTTTTTGGTTGACAGACAAGTTTTTTTTTTCAGTGGTATCATTTTGGTGCTTGTAACTTTTTTGGATCACTTTTTAGAAAATTTTTTGTAAAGCAATTTGATAAAAACTGAAAATTTTGGGCAAGTTTTTTGTTTTTTTCTTTTACCACGTTTACCGAGCGGGTCCAATTATGATTATGATTTATTGTAGAGATTGTTACGGACGCAGCGATACCAAATAATTGTTTTTTTTTTTTTTTATTTAGTGTTTTTTGTGCTTTATTACTTGTGTACAGGGAAATGTGGTGTTTGGGGGGGGGGGTGACTTTTAACTTTCTTTTATTTTATTTAAAATGTATTTATTGTTTAAAAAAACCTTTTTTTTTTTACTGTTAATGACATGTAAGCTTGAACAAGTGATCTTCTGATATAGTCGACACCAGCAGCTTCTGGCGCCAGCTCTGTTCAGGAGCCGGCGCCAGAACCTTGACCTAATAGTACTGCAAATTGCGGGAACGCACCTTAAAGCCATTTGATGGTCCCTGAGACCCATCAATCTGACATGCAATGAACTTCAGATGTGTCCTTACAGTCTTCCCGTGATCCAAGAGATTCGCAAAGTGCCAAGGTCCTTCCTATCCATTAAAGAAGTCCTTTTGCGTCCTCAGTGCAGATCCAATGTTTTTTCTTTTTGACTAAAAAACCCCATTCTCTGTCGGCAGAGCGAGCAAGAGACTGGGAACAACGCATACAAAGCAAATACCCTAACATGCTAAGACGCCCCAAAGTTGTCCAGTTTGGGACCATCAATCTGCACAGACTATAACATTAAAGGGAACCTACCACCCCGATTCTACCTATAAAGATAGATCGGGTGGTAGGTGGATGGATGGGACGTGAGGATAGCTCTTTTTTGGGCTAACGTCCCTGGGTGTCTTTTAGAAAACCTTTATTGCATGTATATGCAAAATTTTTTTCTGCGGCTACTGGGAAGCGGGAGTAGCCCTTTACTACTTCCCCTACCAGGTAATCGTCGGCGCGCAGCTTCCCTCGCATCTTTGACCTCATGCGCAATGCGTCAGTGCTCCGGCCCCGCAAGATTACCTGTAGGACGGAGTAATGGCGGCTACTGGGGCTATATCTTACAAATTCCCCATAGGTGATGTTATTCACCACATGGGGGGGATGGCATGAGGTAGCAAGCATGGTAGAATTTCCTACCAGGAACAGTTTTAATTTTATTATTGATAACCTGGATTTCTATGTCCAAAAATACAATGGCCTTACCTCCATATGTATATGTGAATTTTAGATTCATTTGGTTGTTATTGAGATGGTCGAAGTCGATGAAAGTGTCCTCTGTACCCCTCCATACCCACACAAGGTCATCAATGAAACGACCCAACTAGACTATTTGCTTCCTGTAGGGGTTATCATCTGAGAAAATGAATAAATCCTCCCACTGGGACATATACATATATATACATTTGTAGGAGATGGGGAAAACTTTGCTCCCATCGGGGCCCCCTCTACTTCCAAATAATATGTCCCATCAAAAATGAAAAAATTATTCTCTAACAAAAACTTGGTAACCAACATAATGGGGCACATTTACTTACCCGGTCCGTTCGCGATCCAGCGGCGCGTTCTCTGCACTGGATTCGGGTCCGGCCGGGATTCATCAAAGCAGTTCCTCCGACGTCCACCAGGTGGCGCTGCTGCGCTGAAGTCCGCTGGAATGCCTCGAAATACACCGGCCTATCCAGGATGAAGGTGAGTGAAATTTTCGCGACACAATTTTTTTTTTAAATGCGGCGGTTTTTCCGAATACGTCGGGTTTTCGTTCGGCCACGCCCCCCGATTTCCGTCGCGTGCATACCGGCGCCGATGCGCCAAATTCCGATCGCGTGCGCCAAAAACCCGGGGCAATTCAGGTACAATCGGCGCAAATCGGAAATATTCGGGTAACACGTCGGGAAAACGCGAATCGGGCCCTTAGTAAATGACCCCCAATATGCTCAAATTATCACTATATGTGCTCTATTTTTGCCAAAAATAATAAACCAAGATTGTGAGGTATGGAGGAGTACAGGGCAGTCACATCGCGAGTTGTAATGTCTGTAAGAGATGTCTTGTGTCCAGCAGGAAACTGGGTGTAACTTTTGATAACGGTTGAAGGTAGAGACCCAGCCATTCCCCCAGCCTTTCCCCCGCACTGCCCATACCTGCCACTATAGGCCTAGGTGGAGGAGGAAATATACCTTAGTGAACTTTCGTCAGGGAATGAAAGACTGGGGTAGCTGGATCACTCACCAACAAATAATCCTCCTGTTTATTCGTTAGGACACCCAACGAAACCCCCTCCTCCAAAAATGTTTTTTTTATTTCACAAGATGGGAGACAGTTGGATTACTTTCCAGCATCCTATATGTGTTGTTGTTGTCCAGAAGATCCTCATTTTGGCGTTTATAAACGGCGGAGTCGAGCACAACCACGGCTCACCTGAAGCCACTTTCACCTTCTGACGCGGACCCCATTTTTAAAAATCTGACATGTTCCTCTTAAGTGGTTATAACTTGAACGCTTTAATATATCCAGTTGATTTTGAGATTTTTTTTTCGTGACACATTGTACTTCATGTTGGTTGAGAATTAATCAATATGTTTAGTGTTATTTTAAATAAATGAAGAAATTGGCAAAAATTTTGAAAAAAAACCCCAATGTTTTCCAATTCAAAATTTTCTACTTTTGGAAAGTGGTCATATCACAAAATAACTTGATAACTAACATTTCCATATGTCTGCTTTAACTTGGCATCATTTTTCAACATCTTCCTTATTTAGGATGTTAGAGGCTATAACTTTAGGTGCGATTTTTCAGATTTTCACGAAAATCACAAAACACTTTGGAGGGTGAATTAGTTAGTAGAAGTGACTTTATAAGGCCCACATGACAGTAAACCCCCACAAATGACACCATTTTAGAAACTGCACCCCTTAAAATATCAAAACACTTTGGGAATTTTGTTAATCTTATGAGCGTTCCATGAGGTGAAAAATAAAGTGAAAGTGAAACACTAAAATTGCACCTTCACAATGGGTTAAAAGAAATGCTTTACAATGTTAGGGAATTCCTTGAGCATGCCAATACCATTTTGTCGCTGTACCCTGCTGTACGGGGACAGGGGCACTGGAAGGGAAAGAGCGTTGTTTTCGTTTTTGGGAGGGCAAATATGGCTGAAAAAGTTTTCATGGTCAGGATGCATTTGGAGAGCCCTAATGGTACCAAAACAGAGGAAGCCCCAACGGTATCACCATTTGTGAAAGCACACCCTTAGAGAATTTAACAAGGTAATATGTGTTTGTCTGTAAAGGTGTTTGATTTAATTAGGACTTAAATAGGAAAAAGGTGAAAATTTTCCTTAAAGGTCATTTTACCCCTAATTTTTATAGCCACAGCGATAAAAAATTTAATAACCCCAAATGTGTAACCTTTTTCTCTCGAGTGTAGAAGTACCCCACATTGTATCTAAAATGTTGTACTAGAAGGAAAGAGAGATGTTGCCGTTTGAGAAGCCAAATTTGAAAGAAATGTTTGACATGCATTTGGAGAACCCTAGTGGTATAAAACAGAGAATCCGAAAAGTGACCCTAATTTTGAACGCACACCCCTTAGAGGATTTTGCAAGTGTAATAATGTATTTGCCCCTACAGGTGAATGATCCAATTGGCCCCTAAATTAAAAGGTGAAAATTTCCTAAAATTTTCCTTCATTTTTGTAGCCACAAGGGTATAATATAACGAAATAACCCCAAAAGGTAACGTGTAAAACTATTTCTCCCGAGTGTAGAAGTACCCCACATGGGCATATAAATGCTTATGGGCGCACAGTAGAGGAAAGAGGGATGTGTGTCTTTTAGAAGCCAAATTTGACAAAATCCTGATCATGTGTCAGGATGCATTTGGAGAGCCCTAGTGGTACAAAACAGAGGAAAACCCGAAAAGTGACCTTATTGTTGAATGTATTTAGCAAGGTGTATATGTGGTGTAGTGAAATGAGCATTTGAACATATAGGTGCTTTTCAAATATGAGTGCAATGGAGCCCAAGATGGAAATGGCAATTATTTTGGAAAGTTCAGTGCCCATTATGTGATGCCCATTATGTGGCGCCCTCGTTATGTGGTGCCCATTATATGGCCATATGTGATGCCAATTTGTGCCACTGTAAATGTCAGCTCTCTGGTTAGGAAGCCATTTCCTGATGCGAGAAAGACCCACAATGATCCTAACTCTAGCGAAAGTCCAGCAGGGCTCCGGAATGATAAGCACTTGAATAGAAAAAAATAATAATAAATAAGAACTTGGAGAATTATAAAGGATCTGTAACTAATCCAGAGACTTAGAGGGGAATAGAAAACCTAAATAATAAAAACATAAAACCCCAAGTCCCCCTAGTTTGCATAATACATCCCGCAATGAAATAATGGAGGGGTATAGGGAGCAATGTGACCTAACAGTTGTGCAATTTTCGTTTTAGCAGAATGAATTCACACAGGTGGAGCGTGAATTGGAAGATATGGAAATAACAGGGACCAACTCTTAGTAGTATGCTGTCCTGGCAAACATGGGAACATCCAATCCAGAGGTACTGGGGCCCGTCCCTTCTTGTTCCCAATATTAGTTATAATATCTTCCTCTTGTGAAAAGGAGAACAGCACGTAAGAGTTGTACAGCATAATCTTACAATGTGCACGGCCAGCGCTTTTGTACCATATCTTCGTTTTCCGTAGGGAAATTATCGCCAAGTGTTGCTCTTATTATCCCTTTGCGATGCCCATTGTGACGAATATTGCAGCTTTTGGCCAGGACCAAATCGACCATCAATAGCGGCAAATAGGACAGAGGGGGGCAACAAAACCCCTCTGGACCGCAAGGCAAATTGGTGGCTGTCAGGAACAGCCGCCACCCTGTCCCGATCACCGTGTCTACAGACACGGTGACCGTTTACTGACGTCAAGTAAATTCGCTGCTATGCTGGTTGCATTGAGAGCCAATAGCAGCGATCATGAACTGGGGGGTGCAAGGGGACATAACCCTTCTAATCATGTGGGCAGGAACAGCCGCCATCTTGCCCCGTATTACTGTGTGCTGAACCATGTTTTTGTATAAAAAATTGGTTACAGAAAAAAGATATGTTATATTGTACCTTTCATTAGCATCTGCTGTGTGACTAGGCAGTTGCCAATAGGAGTTGGGCTGGAAAGGAGGATGGGTCCTCTGTGGGACGTGGGAGATGTCTGTAAGAAAATGGGGTCTCCTGGTGACAGGTTCCCTTAAGCATTGTTCACTGTAATATACAGTAATATATTATCTGTCTTTAAGGTCACTACGATACATGGTACTTCATTTATATAGTTTATTATATTTGTCCAATTTTCTTGAGGAAAACTAGAGTAGAAAAAATTGCATTTGTTTTTTAATATTGCCATTTTTACTAACATTGTATTTTTGGTTGACAGACAAGTTGTTTTTTTCAGGGTATCATTTTGGTGCTTGTAACTTTTGGATCACTTTTTAGAAAATTTTTTGTAAAGCAATTTGATAAAAACTAAAAATTTTGGGCAAATTTTTTGTTTTTTTCTTTACCACGTTACCGGAGGGTCCAATATGATTATGATTTATTGTAGAGATTGTTACGGACGCACGATACCAATAAGTTGTTTTTTTTTTTTTTATTAGTGTGTTTTTTGGATTACTTGTGTACAGGGAAATGTGGTGTTTGGGGGGGGGGGAACTTTAACTTCTTTTATTTTTATTTAAAAGTTATTATTGTTTTAACCTTTTTTTTTTACTGTATGACATGTAAGCTTGAACAGTGATCTTCTGATATAGTCGACACCAGCAGCTTCTGGCGCCAGCTCTCGTTCAGGAGCCGGCGCCAGAACCTTGACCTAATAGTACTGCAAATTGCGGGGAACGCACCTTAAAGCCATTTGATGGTCCCTGAGACCCATCAATCTGACATGCAATGAACTTCAGATGTGTCTTACAGTCTTCCCGTGATCCAAGAGATTCGCAAGTGCCAAGGTCCTTCCTATCCATTAAAGGTAAGTCCTTTTGCGTCCTCAGTGCAGATCCTAATGTTTCTTTTTGACTAATAAAACCCCATTCTCTGTCGCGCAGAGGATGCAAGAGACTGGGAACAACGCATACAAGCAAATACCCTAACATGGCAAGACGCCCCAAAGTTGTCCAGTTTTGGGACCATCAATCTGCACAGACTATAAATTAACATATGTGTGTGAGGCTTCATGCTTGCACACATGATGTTAAAAACCTCCAGCCTCCTCCTCCCCTTAAAGCGTGGCCCCTTTACCTCCAGAGTCGGCTTGATGGTCCAAAAACTGGAAAATCATGAAACAAAAACTTAAACAAGCCCTGTTCCCTTGCATCAGAGTACTCTCTGTGACCAAGTAATGGAGCATAGGATGTGTCTTCCAATTTTGGACTCCAGGGAACATGCAAGGGAAATGGCAGAGGCGCAAAAATAACGAAAAGTAAAGAATGAATGTGCCTACCTTAAAACCATTTGGTCCAGGAGACCCATCAATCTGAATGCAAGAACTTCAATGTGTCCTTAGTCTTCCCGTGATCCAAGAGATTCGCAAAGTGCCAAGGTCCTTCCTATCCATTAAAGGTAAGTCCTTTGCGTCCTCAGTGCAGATCCTAATGTTTTTTCTCTTTTTGACTAAAAAAACCCCATCTCTGTCGGCAGAGGCGAAGCAAGACTGGGAAACACCGCATACAAAGCAAAACCCTAACATGACATAAAAGCCCCAAAGTTGTCCAGTTTTGGACCATCAATCTGCACAGACTAAAAATTAACATTATGTGTTGTAGGCTCATGTCCTTGACACACATGATGTTAAAAACCTCCGCATCCTCCATCCCCTTACAGCTGGCCCTTTACCTCCGAGTCGGCTTGATGGTCCAAAAACTGGAAAATCTGAAACAAAAACTTAAACAATGCCTGTTCCCCTGCATCAGAGTACTCTCTGTGACCAAGTATGGCAGACATAGATTGTCTTCCAATTTTGGACTCCAGGGGAACACTGCAAGGGGGAAATGGCAGAGGCGCAAAATAACGAAAAGTAAGAAGTGAATGTGCCTACCTCTAAAACCATTTGATGGTCCAGAGACCCATCAATCTGACATGCAATGAACTTCAGTGTGTCCTTACAATCTTCCCGTGATCCACAGATTTCGCAAGTGCCAAGGTCCTTCATATCCGTAAGGTAAGTCCTTTTGCGTCCTCAGTGCAGATCCTAATGTTTTTTTTCTTTTGACTAAAAAAACCCCATTCTCTGTCGGCAGAGCGGCAAGAGACTGGGAACAACCGCATACAAAGCAAATACCCTAACAGAACATAAAAGCCCAAAGTTGTCCAGTTTTTGGACCATCAATCTGCACACAGACTATAAAATTAACATTGTTGTGTAGGCTTCATGCCTTGCACACATGATGTTAAAACCTCCAGCCTCCTCCATCCCTTACAGCTGGCCCCTTTACCTCCAGAGTCGGCTTGATGTCCAAAAACGAAATCTAAATAAAAACTAAACAATGCCCTGTTTCCCCTTGCATCAGAGTACTCTCTGTGACCCAGTAATGGAGACATTAGGATGTGTCTTCCATTTTTGGACTCAAGGGAACATGGCAAGGGAAATGGCAGGGCGCAAAAATAAGCGATAAAGTAAAGAATGAATGTGCCTACCTTTAACCATTTGATGGTCGGAGTACCCATCAATCTGACATGCAATGAACTTCAAGAGGGATGTATACGCTTCCGCGCTATCCACAGAATTACCGAAAGCCAAGGTCCAGTGGTTTATCATTAAGGTGAAGCTTTGCGTGCTCCTACATTTAAACCATTTGATGGTCCAGGAGACCCATCATCTGACATGCAATGAACTTCAGATATGTCCTTACGTCTCCCGATCCAAGAAATTCGCAAAGTGCCAAGGTCCTCTTATCCATTAAAGGTAAGTCCTTTTGCGTCCTCAGTCAGATCCTAATGTTTTTTTTTTGCCTTAAAAAAAACCCATTCCTGTCCGCAGAGCAGCAGCAAGAGACTGGGGAACAACCGCATACAAAGCAAATACCCTAACATGACATAAGACGCCCCAAAGTTGTCCAGTTTTGGGACCATCAATCTGCACAGACTAAAATTAACATTATGTGTGTAGGCTTCATGCCTGCACACATATGTAAAAACCTCCAGCCTCCTCCATCCCCTTACAGCTGGCCCCTTACCTCCAGAGTCGGCTTGATGGTCCAAAAACTGGAAAATCGGAAGACAAAACTAAAACAATGCCCTTCCCCTTGCATCAGAGTACTCTCTGTGACCAAGTAATGGAGACATAGGATGTGTCTTCCATTTTGGACTGCAGGGAACATGCAAGGAAATGGCAGAGGCGCAAAAAAAATGAAAAGTAAAGAATAATGTGCCACTTAAAACCATTTGATGGTCCAGGAGCCCATCAATCTGACATGCAATGAACTTCAGATGTGTCTTACAGTCTTCCGCGATCAAGAATTCGCAAAGTGCCAAGGTCCTTCCTATCCATTAAGGTAAGTCCTTTTGCGTCCTCATGCAGATCCTAATGTTTTTTCTTTTGCCTAAAAAAACCCCATTCTCTGTCGGCAGAGCGAGCAAGAGACTGGGGAACAACGCCAATACCAAGCAAATACCCTAAATGACATAAGACGCCCCAAAGTTGTCCAGTTTTGGGACCATCAATCTGCACAGACTATAACATTAACATTATGTGTGTAGGCTTCATGCCTTGCACACATGATGTTAAAAACTCTCCAGCTCTCCATCCCCTTACAGCTGGCCCCTTTACCTCCAGAGTCGGCATGATGGTCCAAAAACTGGAAAATCGGAAGACAAAACTAAAACAATGCCCTGTTCCCCTTGCATCAGAGTACTCTCTGTGACCAAGTAATGGAGACATAGGGGCACATTTACTTACCCGGTCCGTTCGCGATCCAGCGGCGCGTTCTCTGCACTGGATTCGTTCGGCGGGATGGATCCATCAAAGCAGTCTCTGACGTCCCCAGGATGGCGTGCTGCGCTTGAAGTCCGTGGAAGGTCCTCGAAAACACAGCCATCATCCAAGTGAAGTGAAGTGAAATTTCCGACACAAATTTTTGTAAATGGGCGTTTCCAATATGGTTTTCGTTCGGCACGCCCCATATTCCGACGATGCATACGGCGCTGAGCGCCAAATTCCGATCGCGATGCGCCAAAAACCCAATTCAGGTACAATCGCGCAAATGGAAAATTGTGGTAACATAGGCAAAACCAATCGGCGGCACTTAGTAATGACACCCATAGATGGGTCTTCCTTTTGGACTCAGGGAACATGCAGGGAAATGGCAGAGGCGCAAAAATAAGAAAAGTAAAGAATGAATGTGCCTACCTTAAAACCATTTGATGGTCAGGAGACCATCAATCTGACATGCAATGAAACTTCAGATGTGTCCTTACAGTCTTCCCGCGATCCAAGAGATTCGCAAAGTGCCAAGGTCCTTCTATCCATTAAAGGAAGTCCTTTGCGTCCTCAGTGACAGATCCTAATGTTTTTCTTTTGCCTAAAAAAAACCCATTCTCTGTCGCGCAGGCGAGCAGAGACAGTGGGGAACAACCGCAATACAAAGCAAATACCCTAACATGGCATAAGACGCCCCAAAGTTGTCCAGTTTTGGGACCATCAATCTGCACAGACTATAAATTAACATTATGTGTGTAGGCTTCATGCCTTGCACACATGATGTTAAAAACTCAGCCTCCTCCATCCCCTTACAGCTGGCCCCTTTACCTCCAGAGTCGGCATGATGGTCCAAAAACTGGAAAATCGGAAGACAAAACTAAAACAATGCCCTGTCTCCCTTGCATCAGAGTACTCTCTGTGACCAAGTAATAGACATAGGATGTGTCTTCCATTTTGGACTCCAGGGAACATGCAGGGAAATGGCAGAGGCGCAAAAAAAACGAAAAGTAAAGAATTAATGTGCCCATAAAGCAATTTGATAAAAACTGAAAATTTTGGGCAAATTTTTTGTTTTTTTCTTTTACCACGTTTACCGAGCGGGTCCAATTATGATTATGATTTATTGTAGAGATTGTTACGGACGCAGCGATACCAAATAATTGTTTTTTTTTTTTTTTATTTAGTGTTTTTTGTGCTTTATTACTTGTGTACAGGGAAATGTGGTGTTTGGGGGGGGGGGGACTTTAACTTTCTTTTATTTTTATTTAAAAATGTTATTTATTGTTTTAACCTTTTTTTTTTTACTGTTAATGACATGTAAGCTTGAACAAGTGATCTTCTGATATAGTCGACACCAGCAGCTTCTGGCGCCAGCTCTGTTCAGGAGCCGGCGCCAGAAGCTTGACCTAATAGTACTGCAAATTGCGGGAACGCACCTTAAAACCATTTGATGGTCCCTGAGACCCATCAATCTGACATGCAATGAACTTCAGATGTGTCCTTACAGTCTTCCCGCGATCCAAGAGATTCGCAAAGTGCCAAGGTCCTTCCTATCCATTAAAGGTAAGTCCTTTTGCGTCCTCAGTGCAGATCCTAATGTTTTTTCTTTTTGACTAAAAAAAACCCCATTCTCTGTCGGCAGAGCGAGCAAGAGACTGGGGAACAACCGCAATACAAAGCAAATACCCTAACATGGCATAAGACGCCCCAAAGTTGTCCAGTTTTGGGACCATCAATCTGCACAGACTATAAAATTAACATAATGTGTGTAGAGTTCATGCCTTGCACACATGATGTTAAAAACCTCCAGCCTCCTCCATCCCCTTAAAGCTGGCCCCTTTACCTCCAGAGTCGGCTTGATGGTCCAAAAACTGGAAAGTTGTCCAGTTTTGGGACCATCAATCTGCACAGACTATAAAATTAACATTATGTGTGTAGGCTTCATGCCTTGCACACTGATGTAAAAACCTCCAGCCTCCTCCATCCCCTTACAGCTGGCCCCTTTACCTCCAGAGTCGGCTGATGGTCCAAAAACTGGAAATCGGAAGAAAAAAACAAACAAGGCCCTGTTCCCCTTGCATCAGAGTACCTCTGTGACCAAGTAATGGAGACATTGGATGTGTCTTCCATTTTGGACTCCAGGAACATCAAGGGAAATGGCAGGGCGCAAAAATAACGAAAAGTAAAATGAAGTGCCTACCTTAAAACCATTTGATGGTCCAGGACCCATCAATCTGACATGCAATGAACTTCAGATGTGTCCTTACAGTCTTCCCCTGATCCAAGAGATTCGCAAAGTGCCAAGGTCCTTCCTATCCATTAAGGTAAGTCCTTGGCGTCCTCAGCGCAATCCTAATGTTTTTTCTTTTTGCACTAAAAAAAACCCATTCTCTGTCGCAAGCGGCAGAGACTGGGGAACAACCGCAATACAAAGCAAATACCCTAACATGACATAAACGCCCCAAAGTTGTCCATTTTTGGACCATCAATCTGCACAAACTATAAAATTAACATTATGTGTGTAGGCTTCATGCCTTGCACACATGATGTTAAAACCTCCAGCCTCCTCCATCCCCTTACAGCTGGCCCCTTTACCTCCAGAGTCGGCTTGATGGTCCAAAACTGGAAAATGGGAAGACAAAAACAAATAAAATGCCCTGTCCCCTTGCATCAGAACTCTCTGTGACCAAGTAATGGAGACATAGGATGTTCTCTCCATTTTTGGACTCCAGGGAACATGCAAGGAAATGGCAGAGGCGCAAAAATAACGAAATAAAAGAATGAATGTGCCTACCTTAAAACCATTTGATGGTCCAGGAGACCCATCATCTGACATGCAATGAACTTCAGGTGTCCTTACAGTCTTCCCCGATCCAAGAGATTCAAAGTGCCAAGGTCCTTCCTATCCATTAAAGGAAGTCCTTTTGCGTCCTCAGTGCAGATCCTATTTTTTTTTCTTTGTTCTAAAAAAAAAACCCTTCTCTCTGTCGGCAGAGCGACAAGAGACTGGAACAACCGCAATACAAGCAAATACCCTACATACATAAGACGCCCCAAAGTTGTCCAGTTTTGGACCATCAATCTGCACAGACTAAAAATTAACATTATGTGTGTAGGCTTCATGCCTGGCACACATGTGTTAAAAACCTCCAGCCTCCTCCATCCCCTTACAGCTGGCCCCTTACCCCAGAGTCGGCTTGATGGTCCAAAAACTGGAAATCGGAGAAAAACTAAAACAATGCCCTGTTCCCCTTGCATCAGGTACTCTCTGGGACCAAGTAATGGAGACATAGGATGTGTCTTCCATTTTTGGACTGCAGGGAACATGCAAGGGAAATGGCAGAGGCGCAAAATAACGAAAAGTAAAGAATGATGTGCCTACCTTAAACCATTTGATGCCAGGAGACCCATCAATCTGACATGCAATGAACTTCAGTGTGCCTTACAGTCTTCCCCGTGATCCAAGATTCGCAAAGTGCCAAGGTCCTTCCTATCCATTAAAGGAATCCTTTGGCGTCCTCAGTGCAGATCCTAATGTTTTTTCTTTTTCCTAAAAAAAACCCCATTCTCTGTCGGCAGAGCGAGCAAGAGACTGGGGAACAACCGCAATACAAGCAAATCCCTAACATGACATAAGACGCCCCAAAGTTGTCCAGTTTGGGACCATCAATCTGCACAGACTATAATTTAACATTATGTGGTAGGCTTCAGCCTTGCACACATGATGTAAAAACCTCCAGCCTCCTCCATCCCCTTACAGCTGGCCCCTTAACCTCCAAGTCGGCTTGATGGTCCAAAAACTGGAAAATCGAAGACAAAACTAAAACAATGCCCTGTTCCCCTTGCATCAGAGTACTCTCTGACCAAGTAATGGAGACATAGGATGTGTCTTCCATTTTTGGACTGCAGGGAACATGCAAGGAAAGGGCAGAGGCGCAAAATACGAAAAGTAAGATGAATGTGCCCTACTCTTAAACCATTTGATGGTCCGGAGACCCATCCCTTTACCTCCAGAGTCGGCATGATGGTCCAAAAACTGGAAAATCGGAAGACAAAACTAAAACAATGCCCTGTTCCCCTTGCATCAGAGTACTCACTGTGACCAAGTAATGGAGACATAGGATGTGTCTTCCATTTTTGGACTGCAGGGAATATGCAAGGGAAATGGCAGAGGCGCAAAAATAACGAAAAGTAAAGAATGAATGTGCCTACCTTAAAACCATTTGATGGTCCAGGAGACCCATCAATCTGCCATGCAATGAACTTCAGATGTGTCCTTACAGTCTTCCCGCGATCCAAGAGATTCGCAAAGTGCCAAGGTCCTTCCTATCCATTAAAGGTAAGTCCTTTGCGTCCTCAGTGCAGATCCTAATGTTTTTTCTTTTTGCCTAAAAAACCCCCCATTCTCTGTCCGCAGAGCGAGCAAGAGACTGGGGAACAACCGCAATACAAAGCAAATACCCTAACATGGCATAAGACGCCCCAAAGTTGTCCAGTTTTGGGACCATAAATCTGCACAGACTATAAAATTAACATTATGTGTGTAGGCTTCATGCCTTGCACACATGATGTTAAAAACCTCCAGCTTCCTCCATCCCCTTACAGCTGGCCCCTTTACCTCCAGAGTCGGCTTGATGGTCCAAAAACTGGAAAATCTGAAACAAAAACTAAAACAATGCCCTGTTCCCCTTGCATCAGAGTACTCTCTGTGACCAAGTAATGGAGACATAGGATGTGTCTTCCATTGTTGGACTGCAGGGAACATGCAAGGGAAATGGCAGGGGCGCAAAAAAATATGAAAAGTAAAGAATGAATGTGCCTACATTAAAACCATTTGATGTTCCAGGAGACCCATCAATCTGACAATTAATGAACTTCAGATGTGTCCTTACAGTCTTCCCACGATCCAAGAGATTCGCAAAGTGCCAAGGTCCTTACTATCCATTAAAGGTAAGTCCTTTTGCGTCCTCAGTGCAGATCCTAATGTTTTTTCTTTTTGCCTTAAAAAAACCCCATTCTCTGTCTGCAGAGCGAGCAAGAGATATGGGAACAACCGCAATGCAAAGCAAATACCCTAACATGGCATAAGACGCCCCAAAGTTGTCCAGTTTTGGGACCATCAATCTGCACAGACTATAAAATTAACATTATGTGTGTAGGCTTCATGCCTTGCACACATGATGTTAAAAACCTCCAGCCTCCTCCATCCCCTTACAGCTGGCCCCTTTACCTCCAGAGGTCGGCTTGATGTCAAAAACTGAAAATCCGGGAACAAATAAAAACTAAAACAATGCCCTGTTTCCCCTGCATCAGATACTCTCTGTGACCAAGTAAATGGAGACATATGATGTGTGCTTCCATTTTGGACTACCAGGGAACATGCAAGGGAAATGGCAGAGGCGCAAAAATAATCGAAAAAGTAAAGAATGAATGTGCCTACCTACTTAAAACCATTTGATGTCCAGGAACCCATCATCTGACATCATGAACTTCAGATGTGCCTTACGTTTCCGCAGCATCCAAGAAATCGCAAAGTGCCAAGGTCCTTCTTATCCATTAAAGGTAAGTCCTTTTGCGTCCTCAGTACAGATCCTAATGTTTTTCTTTTTGCCTTAAAAAAAACCCATTCTCTGTCCGAGAGCGAGCAGAGACTGGGGAACAACCAATACAAAGCAATACCCTAACATGACATAAGACCCAAAAGTTTCCAGTTTTGGGACCACAATCTGCACAGACTAATAAATTAACATTATGTGTGTAGGCTTCATGCCTGCACACATGATGTTAAAAACCTCCACCTCCTCCATCCCCTTACAGCTGGCCCCTTTACCTCCAGAGTCGGCTTGATGGTCCAAAAACTGGAAAATCGGAAGACAAACAAACAATGCCCTATTCCCCTTGCATCAGAGTACTCTCTGTTGACCAAGTAAATGGAGACATAGGATGTGTCTTCCATTTTTGGACTCCAGGGAACATGCAAGTGAAATGGCGAGGCGCAAAAAAAAAAATGAAAGTAAAGAATTATGTGCCCACTTAAACCTTTGATGGTCCAGGAGACCATCATCTGACTGCAATGAACTTCAGATGTGTACTTACAGTCTTCCCGCGATCAAGAATTCCAAAGTGCCCAAGGTTCCTTCTATCCATTAAAGGAAGTCCTTTGCGTCCTCAGTTGCAGATCCTATGTGTTTTCTTTTTGCCTAAAAAAAACCCCATTCTCTGTCGGCAGAGCGAGCAAGAGACTGGGGAACAAACCGCAATACCAAGCAAATACCCTAACATGCATAAGACGCCCCCAAAGTTGTCCAGTTTTGGGACCATCAATTGACACAGACTATAATTAACATTATGTGTAGGCTTCATGCCTTGCACACATGATGTTAAAAACCTCCAGCTCCTCCATCCCCTTACAGCTGGCCCCTTTACCTCCAGATCGGCATGATGTCCAAAACTGAAAATCGGAAGCAAAACTAAAACAATGCCCTGTTCCCCTTGCATCAAGTACCTCTGTGACCAAGTAATGGAGACATAGGGTGCCATTTACTTACCCGGGTCCAGTTCGCGATCCAGCGGCGCTTCTCTGCAGCTGGATTCGGTTCCGGCCGGGATTATCAAACGCAGTTCCTCTGACGTCCACCAGGATGGCTGCTGCTAAGCTCTGAAGTCCGCCTGAAGCCCTCGAAATACACCGGCCTATATCCAAGAGAAGGTGAGTGAAATTTTCGCGACACAAATTTTTTTTAAAAAATGCGGCGGTTTTTCCGAACTACGTCGGTTTTCGTGTCGGGGCCCCGCCCCCCCATTTCCGTGCTTGCATACCGGCGCCGATGCGCCCAAATTCCGATCGCGTGCGCCAAAACCGGGGCAATTCGGTACATGTCGCAAATCGGAATATTCGGGTAACACCGTCGGGAAACGCGAATCGGAGCCCTTAGTAATGACCCCCTAGATGGTGTCTTCCATTTTTGGACTCCAGGGAACATGCAAGGGAAATGGCAGAGGGCAAAATAACGAAAAGTAAAGAATGAATGTGCCTACCTTAAAACCATTTGATGTCCAGGAGACCCATCATCTGACATGCAATAACTTCAGATGTGTCCTTACAGTCTTCCCCGATCCAAGAGATTCGCAAAGTGCCAAGGTCCCTTCCTATCCATTAAGGTAAGCTCCTTTGCGTCCTCAGTGCAGATCCTAATGTTTTTCTTTTTGCCTAAAAAAAAACCCCATTCTCGTTCGGCAGGCGAGCAAGGAGACTGGGGAACAACCGCAATACAAGCAAATACCCTAAACATGGCATGAGACGCCCCAAAGTTGTCCAGTTTTGGGACATCAATCTGCACAGACTATGAAATTAATTATGTGTGTAGGCTTCATGCCTTGCACACATGATTTTAAAACTCCAGCCTCCTCCATCCCCTTACAGCTGGCCCCTTCCCTCCAGAGTCGGCATGATGGTCCAAAAACTGGAAAATCGAAACAAAAACTAAAACAATCCCTGTTCCCCTTGCATCAGAGTACTCTCTGTGACCAAGTAATAAGACATAGGATGTGTCCTTCCATTGTTGGACTCCGGAACATGCAAGGGAAATGGCAGAGGGCAAAAAAAAACGAAAAAAGAATAATGTGCCCACCTTAACCATTTGATGGTCCAGAGACCCCATCATCTGACATGCAATGAACTTCATGATGTGTCTTACAGTCTTCCCGCGATCCAAGAAATTCGCAAAGTGCCAGGGTCCTTCCTATCCATTAAAGGAAGTCCTTTTGCGTCCTCATTGCAGATCCTAATGTTTTTTTTTCTTGCCTAAAAAAAACCCCATTCTCTGTCGCAGAGCGAGCAAGAGACGGGGGAACAACCGCAATCAAAGCAAATACCCTAACATGGCATAGACGCCCCAAAGTTGTCCAGTTTTGGGACCATCAATCTGCACAGACTATGAAATTTAACATATGTGTGTAGGCTTCATGCCTTGCACACATGATGTTAAAAACTCCAGCCTCCTCCATCCCCTTACAGCTGGCCCCTTTACCTCCAGAGTCGGCTTGATGGTCCAAAAACTGAAAATCGGAAGACAACTAAACAATGCCCTTTCCCCTTGCATCAGAGTACCTCTGTGACCAAGTAATGGAGACATGGATGTTCTTCCATTTTTGGACTCCAGGGAACATGCAAGGGAAATGGCAGAGGCGCAAAAAAAACGAAAAGTAAAGAATAATGTGCCACCTTAAAACCATTTGATGGTCCAGGAGACCCATCAATCTGACATGCAATGAACTTCAGATGTGTCCTTACAGTCTTCCCGCGATCCAAGAAATTCGCAAAGTGCCAAGGTCCTTCCTATCCATTAAAGGTAAGTCCTTTTGCATTCTCATTGCAGATCCTAATGTTTTTTCTTTTTGCCTAAAAAAACCCCCATTCTCTGTCGGCAGAGCGAGCAAGAGACTGGGGAACAACCGCAAAAAGCAACCGCATAAGACGCCCCAAAGTTGTCCAGTTTTTGGGACCATCAATCTGCACAGACTATAAATTAACATTATGTGTGGTAGGCTTCATGCCTTGCACACATGATGTTAAACCCTCCACCTCCTCCATCCCCTTACAGCTGGCCCTTTACCTCCAGAGTCGGCTGATGGTCCAAAACTGGAAAATCGGAAGACAAAACTAAAACAATGCCCTGTTCCCCTTGCATCAGAGTACTCTCTGTCCCAGTAGTGGAGACATAGGATGTGTCTCTTCCATTGTGACTCCAGGGAACATGCAAGGAAATGGCAGAGGCGCAAAATAACGAAAGTAAAGAATAATGTCCTACTTAAAACCATTTGATGTCCAGAGACCCATCAATCTGACATGCATGAACTTCAGATGTGTCCTTACAGTCTTCCCGCGATCCAAGAGATTCACAAAGTGCCAAGGTCCTTCCTATCCATTAAAGGTAAGTCCTTTTGCGTCCTCAGTGCAGATCCTAATGTTTTTTTCTTTTTGCCTAAAAAAACCCCATTCTCTGTCCGCAGAGCGAGCAAGAGACTGGGGAACAACCGCTACGAACAATACCCTAACATGAAAAGACGCCCAAAGTTGTCCAGTTTTGGGACCATCAATCTGCACAGACTATAAATTAACATTATGTGTGTAGGCTTCATGCCTTGCACACATGATGTTAAAAACCTCCAGCCTCCTCACCCCTTACAGCTGGCCCCTTTTACCTCCGAGGTCGGCATGATGGTCCAAAAACTGGAAAATCGGAAGACAAACTAAAACATGCCCTTTTCCCCTTGCATCAGAGTACTCTCTGTGACCAAGTAATGGAGACATGGATGTGTCTTCCATTTTGGACTCCAGAGACATGCAAGGGAAAGGGCAGAGGCCGCAAAAATAACGAAAAGTAAAGAAATAGTGCCTACCTTAAAAACCATTTGATGGTCCAGGAGACCCATCATTCTGACATCCATGAACTTCAGATGTGTCCTTACAGTCTTCCCGCGATCCAGAGATTCGCAAAGTGCCAAGGTCCTTCCTTCCATTAAAGGAAGTCCTTTTGCGTCCTCAGTGCAGATCCTAATGTTTTTTTCTTTTGCCTAAAAAAAACCCATTCTCTGTCCGCAGAGCGAGCAAGAGACTGGGGAACAACCGCAATAACAGCAATACCCAACATGGCAAAGCGCCCCAAGTTGTCCAGTTTTGGGACCATCAATCTGCACAACTATAAAATTAACATTATGTGTGTAGGCTTCATGCCTTGCACACATGATGTTAAAACCCCAGCCTCCTCCATCCCCTTACAGCTGGCCCCTTTACCCCAAGTCGGCTTGATGGTCCAAACCTGGAAAATCGGAAGACAAACTAAAACAATGCCCTGTTTCCCCTTGCATCAGAGTACTCTCTGTGACCAAGTAATGGAGACATAGGATGTGTCTTCCATTTTTGGACTCCAGGGAACATGCAAGGGAAATGGCAGAGGCGCAAAAATAACGAAAGTAAAGAATAATGTGCCTACCTTAAAACCATTTGATGGTCCAGGAGACCCATCAATCTGACATGCATGAACTTCAGATGTGTCCTTACAGTCTTCCCCTCGATCCAAGAAATTCGCAAAGTGCCAAGGTCCTTCCTATCTTAAAGGTAGTCCTTTTGCGTCCTCAGTGCAGATCCTAATGTTTTTTCTTTTTGCCTAAAAAAAACCCATTCTCTGTCCAGAGCGAGCAAGAGACTGGGGACAACCGCAATACAAAGCAAATACCCTACATGACTAAGACGCCCAAAGTGTCCAGTTTTTTGGGACCATCAATCTGCACAGACTATAAATTAACATTATGTGTGGGGCTTCATGCCTTGCACACATGATGTTAAAAACCTCCAGCCTCCTCCATCCCCTTACAGCTGGCCCCTTTACCTCCAGAGTCGGCTTGATGGTCCAAAAACTGGAAAATCGGAAGACAACTAAACACTGCCCTGTTCCCCTTGCATCAAGTACTCTCTGTGACCAAGTAATGGAGACATAGGATGTGTCTTCCATTTTTGGACTCCAGGGAACATGCAAGGGAAATGGCAGAGGCGCAAAATAACGAAAAGTAAAGAATGAATGTGCCTACCTTAAAACCATTTGATGGTCCAGGAGACCCATCAATCTGACATGCAATGAACTTCAGATGTGTCCTTACAGTCTTCCCGCGATCCAAGAATTCGCAAAGTGCCAAGGTCCTCTCCTATCCATAAAGGTAAGTCCTTTTGCGTCCTCAGTGCAATCCATGTTTTTTCTTTTTGCCTAAAAAAAACACCCATTCTCTGTCCGCAGAGCGAGAAAGAGACTGGGGAACAACCGCAATACAAAGAAATACCCTAACATGGCATAAGAGCCCCAAAGTTGTCCAGTTTTGGGACCATCATCTGCACAGACTAAAATTAACATTATTGTGTGTAGGCTTCATGCCTTGCACACATGATGTTAAAACCTCCAGCCTCCTCATCCCCTTAAAGCTGGCCCCTTTACCTCCAGAGTCGGCATGATGTCCAAAACTGGAAATCGGAAGCAACCTAAAACAATGCCCGTGTCCCCTTGCATCAGAGATCTCTTGTGACCAAGTATGAGACCATGGATGTCTTCCCATTTTTGGACTCGCAGGAGAACATGCAGGGAATGGCAGAGGCCGCAAAAACGAAAAGTAAAGATGGTTCCTACCTTAAAACCATTTGATGTCCAGGAGACCATCAATCTGACATGCAATGAACTTCAGATGTGCCTTACAGTCTTCCCGCGTACAGAAGAGTCAAAGTGCCAGGTGCCTTCCGTATCCATTAAGGTAATTCCTTTGCGTCCTCATGTACAGATCCTAATGTTTTTTCTTTTTGCCTTAAAAAACCCATTCTCTCTTCGCAGAGCGAGCAGAGACTGGGGAACACGCAATACAAGAAAATACCCTAACATGACATAGACCGCCCCAAAGTTGTCCAGTTTTGGTACTCAATTGCACAGACTATAAATTTAACATTATGTGTGTAGGCTTCATGCCTGCACACAGTGTTAATAAACCTCCAGCCTCCTCCTCCCCTTAACAGCTGCCCCTTTCCTCCAGAGTCGGCTTGATGGTCCAAAAACGAAATCGAACAAAAACTAAAACAATGCCCTGTTCCCCTTGCATCAGAGTACTCTCTGTGACCAAGTAATGGACATAGGATGTGTCTTCCATTTTGGACTCCAGGGAACATGCAAGGAAATGGCAGAGGCGCAAAAATAACGAAAAGAAAGAATAATGTGCCTACTTAAACCATTTGATGGTCCAGGAGACCCATCAATCTGACATGCAAGAACTTCGATGTGTCCTTACAGTCTTCCCGCGATCCAAGAGATTCACAAAGTGCCAAGTGTCCTTTCCTATCCATTAAAGGTAAGTCCTTTTGCGTCCTCAGTGCAGATCCTAATGTTTTTTCTTTTTGCCTAAAAAAACACCATCTCTGTCCGCGAGCGAGCAAGAGACTGGGAACAACCGCAATACAACAAGCAAATACCCTAACATGACATAAGACGCCCCAAGTTGTCCAGTTTTGGACCATCAATCTGCACAGACTATAAAATTAACATTATGTGTGTAGGCTTCATGCCTTGCACACATGATGTTAAAAACCTCCAGCCTCCTCCATCCACAGCTGGCCCCTTTACCTCCAGAGTCGGCTTGATGGTCCCAAACTGGAATCGGAAGACAAAACTAAACACATGCCCTGTTCCCCTTGCATCGAGTACTCTCTGTGACCAAGTTGAACATAGGATGTGTCTTCCATTTTTGGACCCCAGGGAAACTGCAAGGGAAAGTGCAGGCGGGCGCAAAATAACGAAAATAAAGATGAATGTGCCTACCTTAAACCATTTGATGGTCCAGGGAGACCCATCATCTGACATGCAATGAACTTTAGATTGTCCTTACAGTCTTCCCGCGGATCCAGAGATTCACGATCAAAGTGCCAAGGTCCTTCTTACCCATTAAAGTAGTCCTTTGCTCCTCAGGTACAGATCCTAATGTTTTTTTCTTTTGCCTAAAAAAAAAACCCATTCTCCTGTCCGCAGAGCCAAGAGACTGGGGAACAACCGCAATCAAGCAATACCCTAACATGACATAAGACGCCCCAAAGTTGTCCAGTTTTGGACCATCAATCTGCACAGACTTAAATTAACATTATGTGTGTAGGCTTCATGCCTGCACACATGTGAGAAAAACCCTCCAGCCTCCTCCATCCCCTTACAGCTGGCCCTTTACCTCCAAGTCGGCTTGATGGTCAAAAACTGGAAATCGGACGAAAAAAAAAACAGCCCTGTTCCCCTTGCATCAGAGTACTCTCTGTGACCAAGTAATGAGAGACATTGGATGTGTCTTCCATTTTTGGACTCCAGGGAACATGCAGGGAAATGGCAGAGGGCAAAAAACGAAAAGTAAAGAATAATGTGCCTACCTTAAAACCATTTGATGGTCAGAGACCCATCAATCTGACATGCAATGAACTTCGATGTGTCCTTACAGCTTCCCCGATCCAAGAGATTCGAAAGTGCCAAGGTCCTCCTATCCATTAAAGTAGTCCTTTTGCGTCCTCAGCGAATCCTAATGTTTTTTTTTCTTTTGCTAAAAAAACAACCCCATTCTCCTGTCCGCAGGCGCGAGCGAGAGACGTGGGAAACAACCGCAATACAAAGCAATACCCTACATGACATAAGACGCCCCAAAGTTGTCCAGTTTTGGGACCATCAATCTGCACGACTATAAATTAACATTATGTGTGTAGGCTTCATGCCTTGCACACATGATGTTAAAAACCTCCAGCCTCCTCCATCCCCTTACAGCTGGCCCCTTTACCTCCAGAGTCGGCTTATGGTCCAAAACTGGAAATGGAAGAAAAACCAAAAAATGCCCTGTCCCTTGCATCAGAGTACTCTCTGTGACCAATAATGGAGACAGGATGTCTCTTCCATTTTGGACTCAGGGAACATGCAAGGGAAATGGCAGGGCGCAAAAATATCGAAAATAAAGAATAATGTGCCTACCTTAAAACCATTTGATGTCCAGGAGACCCATCAATCTGACATGCAATGAACTTCAGATGTGTCCTTACAGTCTTCCCCGATCCAGAATTCAGAAGTGCCGGTCCTTCCTATCCATTAAAGGTAAGTCCTTTTGCGTCCTCAGTGCAGATCCTAATGTTTTTTCTTTTTTCCTAAAAAAAACCCCATTCTCTGTCGGCAGAGCGAGCAAGAGACTGTGAACAACCGCATACAAGCAATACCCTAACATACATAAGACGCCCCAAAGTGGTCCAGTTTTGGGACCATCAATCTGCACAGACTATAAAATTAACATTATGTGTGTAGGCTTCATGCCTTGCACACATGATGTTAAAACCTCCAGCCTCCTCCATCCCCTTACAGCTGGCCCCTTTACCTCCAGAGTCGGCTTGATGGTCCAAAAACTGGAAAATCGAGACAAAACTAAAACAATGCCCTGTTCCCCTTTCATCAGAGTACTCTCTGGGACCAAGTAATGGAGACATAGGATGTGTCTTCCATTTTGGACTGCAGGGAATGCAAGGGAAATGGCAGAGGCGCAAAAATAACGAAGTAAAGAATGAATGTGCTACCTTAAAACCATTTGAGGTCCAGGAGACCCATCAATCTACATCAATGAACTTCAGATGTGTCCTTACAGTCTTCCGCGATCCAGAGAGTCGCAAAGTGCCAAGGTCCTTCCTATCATTAAAGGTAGTCCTTTTGCGTCCTCAGTGCAGATCCTAATGTTTTTTCTTTTTTCCTAAAAAAAACCCCATTCTCTGTCGGCAGAGCGAGCAAGAGACTGGGGAACAACCGCAATCACAGCAAATCCCTAACATGACATAAGACGCCCAAAGTTGTCCAGTTTTGGGACCATCAATCTTGCACAGCGACAATATTAACATTATGTGTGTAGGCTTCATGCCTTGCACATTGATAAAAACTCCAGCCTCCTCCATCCCCTTACAGCTGGCCCCTTTACCTCCGAGTCGGCTTGATGGTCCAAAACTGGAAATCGGAAGACAAAACTAAAACAATGCCCTGTTCCCCTTGCATCAGAGTACTCTCTGTGACCAGTAATGGAGACATAGGGTGGTCTTCCATTTTTGGACTGCAGGGAACATGCAAGGGAAATGGCAGAGGCGCAAAATAAACGAAAAGTAAAGAATGAATGTGCCTACCTTAAAACCATTTGATGATCCAGGAGACCCATCAATCTGACATGCACATGAACTTCAGAGTGTCCTTACAGTCTCTGCCCGCGATCCAAGAGATTCGCAAGTGCCAATTCCTTCCTATCCATTAAAGGTAAGTCCTTTTTGTCCCAGTGCAGATCCTAATGTTTTTTTTGCTTTGCTAAAAAACCCCCATTTCTCTGTCCGCAGAAGTGAGCAGAGACTGGGGAACAACCGCAATACAAAGCAATACCCTAACATGCATAAGAGCCCCAAAGTTGTCCAGTTTTGGGCCCATCAATTGCACAGACCATAAATCTTATGTGGTAGGCTTCATGCCTTGCAACATGATGTTAAAAACCTCCAGCCTCCTCCATCCCTTACAGCTGGCCCCTTTACCTCCAGAGTCGGCTTGATGGTCCCAAACTGGAAATCGGAAGACAAAACTAAAACAATGCCCTGTTCCCCTTGCATCAGAGTACTCTCGTGACCAAGTATGGAGACATAGGAGTGTCTTCCATTTTGGACGCAGGAACATGCAAGGGAAATGGCAGAGGCCAAAAATAACGAAAGTAAAGAATAGTGAGCCTACCTTAAAACCATGTATGGTCCAGGAGACCCATCAAGCTGCATGCAAGAACTTCGATGTGTCCTTACAGTCTTCTCCCGCGATCCAAAGATTGCAAAGTGCCAAGGTCCTTCCTACCATTAAAGGGAAGTCTTTTGCGTCCTCAGTGCAGATCCTAATGTTTTTTCTTTTTGCCTAAAAAAAACCCCATTTCTCTGTCGCAGAGCGAGCAAGAGACTGGGGACAACCGCTACAAACAAATACCCTAACATGACTAAGACGCCCCAAAGTTGTCCAGTTTTGGGACCAATCAATCGTTGCACAGACTCTCATAATTACCATTATGGTGGGGCACATGTACTGTAACCCTGTCCTTCGCGTTCCAGCCGGCGGCTCCATCTCTGTACGTCCGGCGAATGTATAAGGATATGGCTCTCCATTCTTACCGGCCGTCACCAGGTGCGCTGCGCCTGAAAGTAAACTCATCGCTGGGGCCGGAATGCACCGAGCTGGACCGGTTAAGTCTAGGGCGGGGCAGATCTGATGAGTCCTTATGCGACACATTTTTCGCGTTTTTAAGATGCCTGCGGTTTTTTCCGAATCGTGCGTGTTTTTCTTGCCGAACCCCCATCTGTCCGCGCAGAGCGCGATGGGGCGGACAATCCGACCGGGCAAATCCCTCAATAAACAAACGCCAAACGAAATTGGTAACACGTCGGAACCGAATGGGCCAGCTTAATAATGACCTATTGTGAGGTGGGTTCTTCATGCCTTGCACACATGATGTTAAAAACCTCAGCCTCCTCCATCCCCTTACAGCTGGCCCCTTTACCTCCGATCGCGCGATGGTCCAAAACTGGCGGAATCGAAGAAAAAAACTAAAACTGCCCTGTTCCCCTTGCTCAGAGTACTCCTGTGACCAAGTAATGGAGACATTGGATGTGTCTTCCATTTTGGACTGCAGGGAACATGCAAGGGAAATGGCAGAGGCGCAAAAATATCGAAAAGTAAAGAAGAATGTGCCTACCTTAAAACCATTTGATGCAGGAGACCATCATCTGACATGCAACTGAACTTCTGATGTGTCCTTACAGTCTTCCCTCATCCAAGATTCGCAAGTGCCAAGGTCCTTCCTATCCATTAAAGTAAGTCCTTTGCTCTCAGTGCAGATCCTAATGGTTTTTCTTTTTGCCTTAAAAAAAACACCCATTCTCTGTCGCGCAGAGCGAGCAAGAGACTGGGGGAACAACCGCAATACAAACCAAATACCCTAACATGACATAAGACGCCCCAAGTTGTCCAGTTTTGACCATCAATCTGCACAGACTTTTAACATTATGTGTGTAGGCTTCATGCCTGCACACATGATGTTAAAAACCTCCAGCCTCCTCCATCCCCTACAGCTGGCCCCTTACCTCCGAGTCGGCTTATGGTTCCAAAACTGGAAATCGCAGAAAAAACTAAAAACAATGCCCTGTTCCCCTTCATCAGAGTACTCTCTGTGACCAAGTAATGGAGACATGGAGTGTTCTTCCATTTTGGACGGCAGGAACATGCAAGGAAATGGCAGAGGCCAAAAATATCGAAAAGTAAAGAAATAATGTGCCTACCTTAAACCATTTGATGAACAGGAGACCCATCGATCTGACATGCATGAACTTCTGATGTGTCCTTACAGTCTCCCGCGATCCAAAAGATTCGCAAGTGCCAAGGTCCTTCCTATCCATTAGGGAAGTCCTTTTGCGTCCTCAGTGCAGATCTATTGTTTTTTCTTTTTGCCTAAAAAAAACCCCATTCTCTGTCGGCAGAGCAGCCAGAGCTGGGGAACAACCGCAATACAAAGCAAATACCCTAACATGACATAGACGCCCAATTGTCAGTTTTGGGACCATCAATTGCACAGACTCTGAATTTAACATTATGTGTGTGGCTTCATGCCTTGCACCATGATGTTAAAAACCTCCCCTCCTCCCCTTACAGCTGGCCCCTTTACCTCCAGAGTCGGCTGATGGTCCAAAAACTGGAAATCGAAGAAAAAACTAAAACAATGCCCTGTTCCCCTTGCATCAGAGTACTCTCTGTGACCAAGTAATGGGAGACATAGGATGTGCTTCCATTTTGGACTCAGGGAACATGCAGGAAATGGCAGAGGCGCAAAAATATCGAAAAGTAAAGAATATTGCCTACTTAAAACCATTTGATGACCAGGAGACCCATCATCTGACATGCATGAACTTCAGTGTGTCCTTACAGTCTTCCCCGATCCAAAGATTCGCAAAGTGCCAAGGTCCTTCCTATCCATTAAAGGAAGTCCTTTTGCGTCCTCAGTGCAGATCCTAATGTTTTTCTTTTTGCCTAAAAAAAAACCCATTCTCTGTCCGCAGAGCGAGCAGAGATGGGGAACAACCGCAATACCAAGCAAATACCCTAAACTGACATAAGACGCCCAAAGTTGTCCAGTTTTGGACCATCAATGCACACCTGAAATTAACATATGTGTGTGGCTTCATGCCTTCAACATGATGTTAAAAACCTCCAGCCTCCTCCATCCCCTTACAAGCTGGCCCCTTTACCTCCAGAGTCGGCTTGATGGCCAAAACTGGAAAATCGAACAAAAACTAAAACAATGCCCTGTTCCCCTTGCATCAGAGTACTCTCTGTGACCAAGGTAATGGAGACATGGATGTGTCTTCCATTTTGGACTCAGGAACATGCAAGGGAAATGGCAGAGGCGCAAAATACGAAAAGTAAAGAATAATGTCCTACCTTAAAACCATTTGATGGTCCAGGAGACCCATCAATCTGACATGCAATGAACTTCATGTGTCCTACAGTCTTCCCGCGATCCAAGAGATTCGCAAAGTGCCAAGGTCCTTCTATCCATTAAAGGAAGTCGTTTTGTTCCTCAGTGCAGATCCTAATGTTTTTTCTTTTGCCTAAAAAAAACCCATTCTCTGTCCCGCAGAGCGAGCAAGAGACTGGGGAACAACCGCACTACAAGCAAATACCCTAACATGACATAAGACGCCCCAAGTTGTCCAGTTTGGGACCATCAATTGCACAGACTTGTTTAACATTAGTGTGTGAGGCTTCATGCCTTGCACACATGATGTTAAAACCTCAGCCTCCTCCATCCCCTTACAGGCTGGCCCCTTTACCTCCAGAGTCGGCTTGATGGTCCAAAACTGGAAAATCGGAAGCAAAAACTAAAACAATCCCTGTTCCCCTTGCATCAGAGTACTCTCTGTGACCAGTAATGGAGAGCATTGGATGTGTCTTCCATTTTTGGACTGCAGGGAACATGCAATGGAAATGGCAGAGGCGCAAAAAATACGAAAAGTAAAGAATTAATGTGCCTACTTAAACCATTTGATGAAACCAGAGACCCATCAATGGACATGCACTGAACTTCGATGTGCCTTACAGTCTTCCCGCGTCCAAGTGCAGTAAGAGAGTGCCAAGGTCCTTCCTATCCATTAAAGGAAGTCCTTTGTGCCCTCAGTGCAGATCCTAATGTTTTTTCTTTTTGCTCTAAAAAAAAAACCCCATTCTCGCTGGCGGCAGAGCGAGCCAGAGACTGGGGAACAACCGCAATACAAAGCAAATACCCTAACATGCTAAGACGCCCAAAGTTGTCCAGTTTGGGGACCATCAATTTGCACAGACTATAATTAACTATGTGGTAGGCTCATGCCTGCACCAATGATGTTAAAACCTCCAGCCTCCTCCATCCCTTACAGCTGGCCCCTTACCTCCGAGTCGGCTCTGATGTCCAAAAACTGGAAATCGAAGAAAAAACAAAACAATGCCCTGTCCCCTTGCATCAGAGTACTCTCTGTGACCAAGTATGGAGACATGGATGTGCTTCCATTTTTTGGACTCCAGGGAACATGCAGGAAATGGCAGAGGCGCAAAATAACAAAGGTAAAGATTATTTGCCTACCTTAAAACCATTTGATGTGGTCCAGGAGACCCATCAATCTGACATGCAATGACTCAGATGTGTCCTTACAGTCTTCCCCTGATCCAGAGATTCAAAAGTTCCAAGGTCCTTCCTATCCATTAAAGGAAGCTTTTGTGTCCTCAGTGCAGATCCTAATGTTTTTCTTTTTGCCTAAAAAAAACCCCATTCTCTTCCGCAGAGCGAGCAGAGACTGGGGAACAACCGCAATACAAACCAAATACCCTAACATGCCAAAGACGCCCCAAAGTTGTCCAGTTTTCGGGACCTCAATTGCACAGACTAATAAATTTAACATTATGTGTGTAGGCTTCATGCCTTGCACCATGATTTTAAAACCTCCACCTCCTCCATCCCTTACGCTGGCCCCTTTACCTCCAGAGTCGGCATGATGGTCCAAAAACTGGAAAATCTGAAAAAAAACAAAACAATGCCCTGTTCCCCTTGCATCAGAGTACTCTCTGTGACCAAGTAATGGAGACATTAGGATGTGTCCTTCCATTTTTGTGACTGCAGGGAACATGCAAGGGAAATGGGGCAGAGGCGACAAAAATAGAAAAGGTAACGAATATGTGCCTACCTTAAACCATTTGATGTCATGAACCAGGAACCCTCTCATCTACATGCAATGAACTTTCTGAATTGTCCTTACTCTTCACCGCACTCCAAAAGATTCGCAAAGTGCCAAGTCCTTCGCTATCCATTAAAGGTTCTTTCTTTTGGGGTCTTCTCAGTGCCAACACCACTAAGGGGCATGGATTGACTAGCCCGACGCGTCCCAGACGTGTTACCCGAATTCTTGGGCCATTTGCAGCCTGATTGTAGGCCGTACATTGCCCCCTAAGTCTGTGTCCTGCACGCATCCGGATTTGCGCATCTGGCGCCAGTCATCGCCCATTAGGGGGGGCAAGTGGCCTCAACAAACCCTAGGCGGTAAGTTCGAAAAAGGGCTGGGAAAAACCCAAAAGTGCGCTTGTGAAAGCCTCACTGGCCATTGAATTCCATGCGTGAATGACTTACAGCGCGCCAGGACGCACGTTAGGGCGAGACTGCCATAACGGCCGACCGAATCGCTGGGGGTCCATTAGAAGCGCCGCTGATCGCATTGTTGGCCGGGTACGTAATTGCCTTGTTTTTTCTCTTTTTTTTGCTAAAAAAAAACCTCCATTCTGCTGGTCGCGAGCGAGCCAGAGACTGGGGGAACAACCGCAATACGAAGCAACTACCCTAACTGACATAAGACGGCCCCAAGTTGTCCAGTTTTTGGGACCATCAATTGCACAGACTACTGAATTTAACATTATGTGTGGTGTTAGGCTTCATGCCTTGCACACTGATGTTAAAAACCTCCAGCCTCCTCCATCCCCTTACACGCTGGCCCCTTTACCTCCAGAGCGGCTTGACTGGTCCAAAAAACTGGAAATCGGAAGGAAAAAACTAAAACAATGCCCTGTTCCCCTTGCATCAGATGTACTCTCTGTGGGACCAAGTATGGAGACATTGGATGTGTCTTCCATTTTGGACTGCAGGAACATGCAAGGGAAATGGCAGAGGCGCAAAAAATAAGGAAAAAGTAAAGAATAATGTGCCTACCTTAAAACCATTTGATGACGCAGAGACCATCAGATCTGACATGCACTGAACTTCTGATGTGTCCTTACAGTCTTCCCGCGATCCGTGAGATTCGCAAAGTGCCAAGGTCCTTCCTATCCATTTAAAGGAATCCTTTGCGTCCTCAGTGCAGATCTAATGTTGTTTTCTTTTTGCTCTAAAAAAAAACCCATTCTCTGTCGGCAGGAGCGAGCAGAGACTGGGAACAACCGCATACCAAGCAAATACCCTAACATGGCATAAGACGCCCCAAAGTGTCCAGTTTTGGACCATCAATTTGCACAGACTCGATTAACATTATGTGTGTAGGACTTATGCCTTGCACACATGATGTGTAAAAACCTCCAGCCTCCTCCATCCCCTTACAGCTGGCCCTTTACCTCCAGAGTCGGCACTTGATGGTCCAAAAACTGGAAATCGGAAGACAAAAACTAAAACAATGCCCTGTTCCCTGTGCATCAGAGTACTCTCTGTGACCAAGTAATGGAGACATGGATGTGTCTTCCATTTTTGGACTGCAGGGGAAACATGCAAGGGAAATGGCAGAGGCGCAAAAAATATCGAAAGTAAGAAATAATGTGCCTACCTTAAAACATTTGATGAAACCAGGAGACCATCAGATCTGACATGCACTGAACTTCAGTGTGTCCTACAGTCTTCCGCGATCAAAGAATTCGCAAAGTGCCAAGGTCCTTCCTATCCATTAAAGGAAGTCCTTTTGGTCCTCAGTGCAGATCCTATGTTTTTCTTTTTTTGCCTAAAAAAAAAACCCATTCTCTGTCGGCAGAGGAGCAAGAGACTGGGGAACAACCGCAATACAAGCAAATACCTAACATGACATAAGACGCCCCAAGTTGTCCAGTTTGGGACCATCAATCTGCACAGACTATGAATTTAACATTATGTGTGTAGGCTCATGCCTTGCCACACATGATGTTAAAAACCTCCAGCTCCCTCCTCCCTACAGCTGGCCCCTTACCTCCAGAGTCGCTTGATGGTCCAAAAACTGGAAAATCGGGAAGAACAAAACTAAAACAATGCCCTGTCCCCTTGCATCAGAGTACTCTCTGTGACCAGTAATGGAGACATGGATGGTCTTCCATTTTGGACTGCCAGGGGAACGCAAGGTGAAATGGCAGAGGCGCAAAAATAACGAAAGTAAAGAATATGTGCCTCCTTAAACATTGATGAACCAGGAGACCCATCAATCTGACTGCAATGAAACTTCCATGTGTCCTTACAGCTTCCCGATCCAAGAGATTCAGAAAAGTGCCAAGGTCCTTCCTATCCATTAAAGGGAAGTCTTTTGGTCCTCAGTGCAGATCCTAATGTTTTTTTTTTTTGCCTAAAAAAAACCCCATTTCTGTCGGCAGAGACGCAAGAGACTGGGGAACAAACCGCAATACAAGCAAATACCCTAACATGGCATAAGACGCCCCAAAGTTGTCCGTTTGTGGGACCATCAATCTGCACAGACTATAAAATTAACATATGTGTGTGGCTTCATGCCTTGCACATGATTTAAAAACCTCCAGCCTCCTCCACCTTACAGCTGGCCCCTTTACCTCCAGAGTCGGCTTGATGGTCCAAAAACTGGAAAATCGGAAGACAAAACTAAAAACACTCCCTGGTTCCCCTTGCATCAGAGTACTCTCTGTGACCAGTAATGGAGACATGGATGTGTCCTTCCATTTTTGGACTGCAGGGACATGCAAGGGAAATGGCAGAGGCGCAAAAATAATCGAAAAGTAAAGACATAATGTGCCTACCTTAAAACCATTTGATGAACCAGGAGACCCTCAATCTGACATGCATGAATTCTGATGTGTCCTTACAGTCTTCCCGCGATCCAAGAATATCGCAAAGTGCCAAGGTCCTCCTATCCATTAAAGGGAAGTCCTTTGCGTCCTCAGTGCAGATCCTAATGATTTTTTTTTTTGCCTAAAAAAAAACCCCTATCTCTGTCGGCAGAGCGAGCACAGAGACGGGGAACAACCGCAATACAAACAGCAAATACCCTAACATGACATAAGACGCCCCAAAGTTGTCAGTTTGGGACCATCAATCTGCACAGACTCTGAATTTAACATATGTGTGTAGGCTTCATCCTTGCCACATGATTTTAAAACCTCCAGCCCTCCATCCCCTTACATGCTGCCCTTTACCTCCAGAGTCGGCATGATGGTCCACAAAAACTGGAAAAAAGAAACAAACTAAAACAATGCCCTGTTCCCCTGTCATCAGAGTACTCTCTGTGACCAAGTAATGGAGATGGAGATGGGCCTTAGATTTTGGATCCTGGCGGGACATGCAAGGAAATGGCAGAGGCGCCAAAAATATCGAAAGATAAAGACAATAATGTGCCTACCTGAAAAACCATTTGAATGGCCAGGAGACCCATCAATCTGACATGCAATGACTTCGTGTCCTACAGTCTTCCCGGATCAAAGAGATTCGACAAAGTCCAAGGTCCTTCCTATCTCATTAAAGTAAGTCCTTTTGCGTCCTCAGTGCGATCCTAATGTTTTCTTTTTGCCTAAAAAAAAAACCCTATTCTCTGTCGGCAGAGCGAGCAAGGAACTGGGAAACAACCGCACTACAAACAAATACCCTAACATGACATAAGACGCCCAAAGTTGTCAGTTTTGGGACCATCAATTTGCACAACTAGACTCTGAATTTAACATTATGTGTGTAGGCTTCATGCCTTGCACACATGATGTTACAAACCTCCAGCCTCCTCCATTCCCCTACACAGCTGGCCCTTTCCTCCATAGTCCGCATGATGGTCAACAACTGGAAACGGAAGACAAAACGAAAACAATGCACTGTTTTTTCCGCCTTGCATCATAGTATCTCTGTGACCAGTAAGGAGATCATAAGTATGTGTCTTCCATTTTTGGGACTTCAAAGAACAGGCAAGGAATGCCGAGGGCCAAAATAACGAAAAGTAGAATCAATTGTTCCTACCTTACACCCATTTGAGGGTCGCAGGAGACCCATCAATCTGACAGGCAATGAACTGTCAGATGTGTCCTTACAGTCCTTCCCGCTATCCAAGAAGTTCATAAGGTGCCAAGGTCCTATATCCATAACAGGGTAATCTTTTTGCGTCTCCTCAGTGAGATACGCTAATTTCTCTACTTTTGCCCTAAAAAAAACCACCAGTCTCGTCCGCAGATGCGGCAAGAGACTGGGAAACAACGCCAATAAAAGCAAATACCTAACGGGACATGATGACCCCAAGTTGTTCAGTTTTGGGACCCCAATGCACAGCCTAGAAAATTACACAGTATGTGTGTAGGCTGACCTTGCACCAATGATGTTAAACCCTCCAGCCCCCCCCCTCCTCCATCCCCTACAGCTGGCCCCTTTTCTCTCCAAGTCGATGGATGGTCCAAAAACTGGAACATTTAAATTCAAAAACTAGAACAATGCCCGTGTGCCCCTGTGCATCAGAGTACCTCGCTGTGACCAAGTAATGTCGACTAGGATGGTCCTTCCATTGTTGTGCAGGACGGAAGGGAAATGCAAGGGCGCAAAACGAAAGTGACAAGCCACCTCACCATTTTTTGATGTCACAGGATACATAATGACTTACAGTGAAGAAATTGATGTGTCCTACACTGGTAACCATTTGCCAAGGTGTCAGGAGGATCCTTCTATCAATTCAGGTCCTTTGGGCATGGCAACTTCCAATGTCTCTTTTCCAAAAGAAACCATTCGTCTGTCCAGCGATTAGCCACACAGTGGGACATCCCCCTCCAGTAGAGCAGGGAAGTCTTTTGCGCTCGTGCAATTAATGTTTACTTGCTTAAAAAAAAAAAATCGGGCAGGGAGCAAGAGACGGGGAAAAGCTGCGCAATACAAGCAAATACCCTACATGACATAAGACGCCCCAAAGTTGTCCAGTTTTGGGACCATCAATCTGCACAGACTGATATTAACATTATGTGTGTAGGCTTCATGCCTTGCACATGATGTTAAAAACCTCCAGCCTCCTCCATCCCTTACAGCTGGCCCCTTTACCTCCAGAGTGGCTTGATGGTCCAAAAACTGGAAATCGGAAGACAAAACTAAACAATGCCCGTTCCCCTTGATCAGAGTACTCTCTGTGACCAAGTAATGGAGACATAGGATGTGTCTTCCATTTTTGACTGCAGGGAACATGCAGGGAAATGGCAGAGCGCCAAAATAACGAAAAGTAAAGATAATGTGCCTACCAAAACCATTGATGAGTCCAGGAGACCATCATCTGACATGTCCATGAATCTCAGATGTGTCCTTACAGTCCTTCACGCGATCCAAGAAGATTCGCAAAGTGCCAAGGTCCTTCCTACATATAAAGGAAGTCCTTTTGCGTCCTCAGTGCAGATCCTATATGTTTTTTCTTTTGCCTAAAAAAAAACCCATTCTCTGTCGCAGGCGAGCAGAGATGGGGAACAACCGCAATACAAGCAAATACCCTAACAGCATAAGACGCCCCAAAGTTGTCCAGTTTTGGGACCATCAATCTGCACAGACTATAAAATTAACATTATGTTGTAGGCTTCATGCCTTGCCACATGATGTTAAAAACCTCCAGCTCCCCATCCCCTTACAGCTGGCCCCTTACCTCCAGAGTCGGCGATGGTCCAAAACTGGAAAATCGGAAGAAAAACTAAAACAATGCCCGTTCCCCGCATCAGAGTACTCTCTGTGACCAAGTAATGGAGACAAGGATGTGTCTTCCATTTTTGACTGCAGGGAACAGCAAGGAAATGGCAGAGGCGCAAAAATAACGAAAAGTAAAGAATAGTGCCTACTTAAAACCAATGTTGATCCGGAGACCCATCAACTGACATGCAATGAACTTCAGAGTGTCCTTACAGTCTTCCGCGATCCAAGAGATTCAGAAAGTGCCAAGGTCCTTCCTATCCATTAAGGTAAGTCCTTTGTGTCCTCAGTGCAGATCCTAATGTTTTTTTCTTTTGCCTAAAAAAAAAACCATTCTCTTCGGCAGGCGAGCAGAGACTGGGGAACAACCGCAAAACAAACAAATACCACTGAACATAAGACCCCCCAAAGTGTCCAGTTTGGGACCATCAATCGCACAGACTAAAATTAACATTAGGGGTAGGCTCATGCCTGCACACATGTGTTTAAAACCGCCCAGTCCCCATCCCCTTACAGCTGGCCCCTTTACCTCCAGAGTCGGCTGATGGTCCAAAAAATGGAAATCGGAAGCAAAAACTAAAACATGCCCTGTTCCCCTTGCATCAGAGTACTCTCTGTGACCAAGTAATGGAGCATGGATGTGTCTCCATTGTTGGACTGCAGGGAACATGCGAGGAAATGGCAGAGGCGAAAAATAAACGAAAAGTAAAGATATGAATGTGCCTACCTTAAAACCATTTGATGGTCCAGGAGACCCTCAATCTGACATGCAATGAACTTCAGATGTGTCCTTACAGTCTTCCCGCGATCCAAGAGATTCGAAAGTGCCAAGGTCCTTCCTATCCATAAAGGTAAGTCCTTTGCGTCCGTCATGCGATCCTAAGTTTTTCTTTTGCCTAAAAAAAAACCCCTTATTCTCTGTCGCAGAGCGAGCAAGAGACTGGGAACAACCGCATACAAAGCAATACCCTAACATCTGCATAAGACGCCCAAAGTTGTCCAGTTTTGGACCATCAATTCTGCACAGATGAAATTAACATTGTGTTTAAGGCTTCATGCCTTGCACACATGATGTATAAAACCTCCAGCCTCCTCCTCCCCTTACGCTGGCCCCTTTACCTCCAGGTCGGCTTGATGGTCCAAAAACTGGAAAATCGGAAGACAACTAAAACAATGCCCTGTCCCCTTGCATCAGAGTACTCTCTGTGACCAAAGAATGGAGACTAGGATGTGTCTTCCATTTTTGGACTGCAGGGAACATGCAAGGAAATGCAGAGGCGCAAAAAATAACGAAAGTAAAGAATTAATGTTCCTACCTTAAAACCATTTTGATGCCAGGAGACCCATCAATCTGACATGCAATGAACTCATGATGTGGTCCTTACAGTCTTCCCGCGATCCAAGAGATTCGCAAAGTGCAAGGTCCTTCCTATCATTAAAGGTAAGTCCTTTTGCGTCCTCAGTGCAGATCCTAATGTTTTTTCTTTTTGCCTAAAAAAAACCCCATTCTCTGTCGCAGAGCGAGCAGAGACTGGGAACAACCGCAATACAAGCAAATACCCTAACTGCATAAGACGCCAAAGTTGTCCAGTTTTGGGACCATCAATTGCCAGACTATAAAATTAACATTATGTGTACTCATGCCTTGCACACATGATGTTAAAACCTCCAGCCTCCTCCATCCCCTTACAGCTGGCCCCTTTACCTCCAGAGTCGGCTTGATGGTCCAAAAACTGGAAATCGGAAGACAAAACTAAAACAATGCCCTGTTCCTTGCATCAGAGTACTCTCTGTGACCAAGTAATGGAGACATAGGATGTGTCTTCCATTTTGGACTGCAGGGACATGCAAGGAAATGGCAGAGGCGCAAAAATAACGAAAAGTAAAGAATGAATGTGCCTACCTTAAAACCATTTGATGTACAGGAGACCCATCATCTGACATGCAATGAACTTCAGAGTGTCCTTACAGTCTCCCGCGATCCAAGAGATTCGCAAAGTGCCAAGGTCCTCCTATCCTTAAAGTGAGTCCTTTGCGTCCTCAGTGCAGATCCTAATGTTTTCTTTTGCCTAAAAAAAAACCCCATTCTCTGTCGCAGAGCGAGCAAGAGACTGGGGAACAACCGCAATACAAACCAAATACCCTACATGACATAAGACGCCCCAAAGTTGTCCAGTTGTGGACCATCAATCTGCACAGACTTAACAATTAACATTATGTGTGTAGGCTTCATGCCTTGCACACATGATTTAAAACCTCCAGCCTCCTCCATCCCCTTACAGCTGGCCCCTTTACCTCCAGAGTCGGCTCTATGGTCCAAAAACTGGAAAATCGGAAGACAAAACAAAACAATGCCCTGTTCCCTTGCATCAGAGTACTCTCTGTGACCAAGTAATGGAGACATAGGATGTGTCTTCCATTTGTGACTGCAGGAACATGCAAGGGAAATGGCAGAGGCGCAAAAATACGAAAAGTAAAGAATGAATGTGCCTACCTTAAAACCATTTAAAGGACCAGGAGACCCATCAATCTGACTGAATGAACTTCAGATGTGTCCTTACAGTCTTCCCGCGATCCAGAGATTCGCAAAGTGCCAAGGTCCTTCCTATCATTAAAGGAAGTCCTTTTGGTCCCAGTGCAGATCCTAATGTTTTTTTCTTTTGCCTAAAAAAAACCCCATTCTCTGTCGGCAGAGCGAGCAAGAGACTGGGACAACCCGCAATACAAAGCAAATACCCTAACATGGCTAAGACGCCGCACAAGTTGTCCAGTTTTGGGACCATCAATCTGCCAGACTATAAATTAACATTATGTGTGTAGGCTTCATGCCTTGCACACATGATGTTAAAAACCCCAGCCTCCTCCATCCCTTACAGCTGGCCCCTTTACCTCCAGAGTCGGCTTGATGGCCAAAAACTGAAAAATCAAAAACTAAAACAATGCCCTGTTCCCCTTCATCAGAGTACTCTCTGTGACCAAGTAATGGAGACATAGGATGTGTCTTCCATTTTTGACTGCGGGGAACATGCAAGGGAAATGGCAGAGGCGCAAAATAATGAAAGTAAAGAATAATGTGCCTACCTTAAACCATTTGATGGTCCAGGAGACCCATCAATCTGAACATGCAATGAACTTCAGATGTGTCCTACAGTCTTCCCGCGATCAAGAGATTAGAAAGTGCCAAGGTCCTTCCTATCATTAAAGGTAAGTCCTTTTGCGTCCTCAGGAGATCCTAATGTTTTTTCTTTGTTGCTAAAAAAAACCCATTCTCTGTCCGCAGAGCGAGCAAGAGACTGGGAACAAGCCAATACCAAGCAAAATACCCTAACAGGCATAAGCACCCCAAAGTGTTCCATTTTGGGACCATCAATCTGCACAGACTATAAATTAACATTATGTGTGTAGGCTTCATGCCTGCAACAATGATGTTAAAAACCTCCAGCCTCTCCATCCCCTACAGCTGGCCCTTACCTCCAGAGTCGGCATGATGGTCCAAAAACTGAAAATCGGAAGACAAAACTAAAACAATGCCCTGTTCCCTTGCATCAGAGTACTCTCTGTGACCAAGTAATGGAGACATGGAGTGTCTTCCATTTTGGACTGCAGGGAACATGAAGGAAAGTGGCAGAGGCGCAAAATAAGAAAATAAGCAATGAATGTGCCTACCTTAACCATTGATGTCCAGGAGACCCATCAATCTGACATGCAATGAACTTCAAGATGTGTCCTTACAGTCTTCCCGCGATCCAAGAGATTCGCAAATTCCAAGGTCCTTCCTATCCATTAAGGATAAGTCCTTTTGCGTCCTCAGTAGATCCTAAGTTTTTTCTTTGCCTAAAAAAAAAACCCATTCTTTCGGATGCAGCAGAGACTGGGACACCGCAACGCAATCCAACGCAAATCCCGAACAAAGCGGAAACATAGAGCAAACCATCAACAAACGCCAACAAAAGACAAAGTTGTCCAGTTTTGGGACCATCAACTGCACAGACTGAAGAATTAACATTATGTGTGTAGGCTTCATGCCTGCACACATGATGTATAAAACCATCCAGCCTCCTCCATCCCCTTACAGCTGGCCCCTTTCCTCCGAGGTCGGCAGATGGTCCAAAACTGGAAATCGGAAGAAAAAACTAAAACAATGCCCTGTTCCCCTTCATCAGAGTACTCTCTGTGACCAAGTAATGGAGACATAGGATGTGTCTTCATTTTGGATCTGCAGGGAACATGCAAGGAAATGCAAGGCGCAAAAATAACGAAAAGTAAAGAATTGATGTGCCTACCTTAAAAACCATGGATGTCCAGGAGACCCTCAATCTGACATGCAATGAACTTCAGATGTGTCCTTACAGTCTTCCCGCGATCCAGAGATTCAGAAAGTGCCAAGGCCTTCCTATCATTAAAGGAAAGTCCTTTGGCCTCAGTGCAGATCCTAAGTTTTTTTTTGCTAAAAAAAAAAAACCATTCTCTGTCGGCAGAGCGGCAAGAGACTGGGAACAACCGCAATACAAAGCAAATACCCTAACATGGCATAAGACGCCCCAAATTGTCCAGTTTTGGGACCATCAATCTGCACAGACTATAAATAACATTATGTGTGTAGGCTTCATGCCTTGCACACTGATGTTAAAACCTCCAGCCTCCTCCATCCCTACAGCTGCCCCTTTACCTCCGAGTCGGCATGATGGAGCCAAACTGGAAATCAAATAAAAACTAAAACATGCCCTGTTCCCTTGCATCAGAGTACTCTCTGTGACCAAGTAATGGAGACATAGGAGTGTCTTCATTTTGGACTGCAGGGAACATGCAAGGGAAATGGCAGAGGCGCAAAAATAACGAAAAGTAAAGAAATAATGTGCCTACCTTAAAACCATTTGATGCCAGGAGACCCATCAATCGACATGCTACTGAACTTCAGATGTGTCCTTACAGTCTTCCCGCGATCCAAAGATTAAAGTGCAAGGTCCTTCCTATCCATTAAAGGTAAGTCTTTTGTGCGTCCTCAGGCAGATCTAATGTTTTTTCTTTTTGCCTAAAAAAAACCCCCATTCTCTGTCGGCAGAGCGCGAGCAAGAGACTGGGGAACACCGCCAATACAAAGCAAATACCTACATGGCATAAGACGCCCCAAAGTTGTCCATTTTGGGACCATCAATCTGCACAGACTATAAATAACATTATGTGTGTAGGCTTCATGCCTTGCACATGATGTTAAAAACCTCCAGCCTCCTCCATCCCCTTACAGCTGGCCCTTTACCTCCAGAGTCGGCATGATGGTCCAAAAACTGGAAATCAAACAAAACTAACAATGCCCGTTCCCCTTGCATCAGAGTACTCTCTGTACCAAGTAATGGAGACATAGGATGTGTCTTCCATTTTTGGACTCCGGGAACATGCAAGGGAAATGGCAGAGGCGCAAAATAACGAAAAGTAAAGAATAATGTGCCTACCTTAAAACCATTTGATGGTCCAGGAGACCCATCAATCTGACATGCACTGAACTTCAGATGTGTCCTTACAGTCTTCCCGCGATCCAAGAGATTCACAAAGTGCCAAGGTCCTTCCTATCCATTAAAGGTAGTCCTTTTCGTCCTCAGTGCAGATCCTAATGTTTTTTTCTTTTGCCTAAAAAAAACCCCATTCTCGTCCCAGAGCGAGCAAGAGACTGGGGAACACCGCAATACAAGCAAATACCCACATGGCATAAGACGCCCAAAGTTGTCCAGTTTTGGGACCACTCAATCTGCACAGACATAAAATTAACATTATGTGTGTAGGCTTCATGCCTTGCACACATGATGTTAAAAACCTCCAGCCTCCTCCATCCCTTACAGCTGCCCCTTTCCTCCAGAGTCGGACATGATGGTCCAAAAACTGAAAATCGGAAGAACAAAACTAAAACAGCCCTGTTCCCCTTGCATCAGAGTACTCCTGTGACCAAGTAATGGAGACATAGGATGGTCTTTATTTTTGGACTGCAGGGAACATGCAAGGGAAATGGCAGAGGCGCAAAATAACGAAAGTGAAGATATGTGCCTACCTTAAAACCATTTGATGGTCCAGGAGACCCATCAATCTGACATGCAATGAACTTCAGATGTGTCCTTACAGTCTTCCGCGATCAAGAGATTCGCAAAGTGCCAAGGTCCTCCTATCCATAAGGTAAGTCCTTTTGCGTCCTCAGTGCAGATCCTAATGTTTTTTCTTTTGCCTAAAAAAAAAACCCCTATTCTCTGTCGGCAGAGCGAGCAAGAGACTGGGGAACACACGCAATACAAACAAATACCCTAACATGACATAGACGCCCCAAAGTTGTCCAGTTTTGGGACCATCAATTGCACAGACTGAATTAACATTATGTGGTAGGCTTCATGCCTTGCACACATGATGTTAAAAACCTCCAGCCTCCTCCATCCCTACAGCTGGCCCCTTTACCTCCAGAGTCGGCTGATGGTCCAAAAACGAAATCGGAAGAAAAAACTAAAACAATGCCCTGTTTCCCCTTGCATCAGAGACTCTCTGTGACCAAGTAATGGAGACATGGATGTGTCTCCATTTTTGGACTGCAGGAACATGCAAGGAATGGCAGAGGCGCAAAATAACGAAAATAAAGAATGAATGTCCTACCTTAAAACCTTTGATGGTCCAGGAGACCCATCATCTGACATGTAGAACGTCATGTGTCCTTACAGTCTTCCGCGATCCAAAGATTCGCAAGTGCCAAGGTCCTTCCTATCCATTAAAGGTAAGTCCTTTTGCGTCCTCAGTGCAGATCCTAATGTTTTTCTTTTTGCCTAAAAAAAAACATTCTCTGTCGCAGAGCGAGCAAGAGACTGGGACCGACCAACAACCAATCAAGCAAAACCCTACATGCATAAACGCCCAAGTTGTCCAGTTTGGGACCATCATTGCACAGACTATAAATACATTGTGTGTAGGCTTCATGCCTTGCACAGATGTGTAAAAACCTCCAGCCTCCCCATCCCCTTACAGCTGCCCTTTACCTCCAAGTCGGCATGATGGTCCAAAACTGGAAATTGAAACAAAACTAAACAATGCCCTGTGTCCCCTTGCATCAGAGTAACTCTCTGTGACCAAGTAATGGAGACTAGGATGTGTCTTCCATTTTTGGACTGCAGGGAACATGCAAGGGGCAGAGCGCAAAATAACGAAAAGTAAAGAATGAATGTGCCACTCTTAAAACCATTTGATGGTCCAGGAGACCCATCATCTGACATGCAATGAACTTAGATGTGTCCTTACAGTCTTCCCGCGATCAAGAGATTCGCAAAGTGCAAGGGCTTCCATCCATTAAGGTAAGTCCTTTTGCGTCCTCAGTGCAGATCCTAATGTTTTTCTTTGGCCTAAAAAAACCCCCATTCTCTGTCGCAGAGCGAGCAGAACTGGGGAACAACGCAAACAAACCAAATACCCTAACATGCATAAGACGCCCCAAAGTTGTCCAGTTTTGGGACCATCAATCTGCACAGACTATAAAATTAACATTATGTGGGTAGTTCATGCCTTGCACACATGATGTAAAAACCTCCAGCCTCTCCATCCCCTTACAGCTGGCCCCTTTACCTCCAGAGTCGGCATGATGGTCCAAAACTGGAAAATCAAAGACAAACTAAACAATGCCCTGTTCCCTTGCATCAGAGTTACTCTCGTGACAGTAATGGAGACTAGGATGTGCTTCCATTTTTGGACGCAGGGAACATGCAGGGAAATGGCAGCAGGCGCAAAAATAACGAAAAGTAAAGATGAGTGCCTACCTTAAAACCATTGATGGTCCAGGAGACCCATCAATCTGACATGCAATGAACTTCAGATGTGTCCTTACAATCTTCCCGCGATCCAAAGATTCAGAAAGTGCAAGGTTCTCCTATCCATTAAGGTAAGTCCTTTGGTCCTCAGTGCAGATCCTAATGTTTTTCTTTGTTGCCTAAAAAAAACCCCACTTCTCTGCGCGGCAGAGCGAGCAAGAGACTGGGGAACAACCGCAAACAAAGCAAATACCCTAACATGGCATAAGAAGCCCCAATTGTCCAGTTTTGGGACCATCAATCTGCACGACTATAAATTAACATTATGTGTGTAGGCTTCATGCCTTGCACACATGATGTTAAAAACCTCCAGCCTCCTCCATCCCCTTACAAGCTGGCCCCTTTACCTCCAGAGTCGGCAGATGGTCCAAAAACTGGAAATCGGAAGAAAAAACTAAAACAATGCCCTGTTCCCCTTGCATCAGAGTACCTCTGTGACCAAGTAATGGAGACATAGGATGTGTCTTCCATTTTGACTGCAGGGAACATGCAAGGGAAATGGCAGAGGCCAAAAATAACGAAAAGTAAAGAATAATGTGCCTATCTTAACCATTTGATGCCAGGAGACCCATCATCTGACATGCAATGAACTTCAGAGTGTGTCCTTACAGTCTTCCCGCGATCACAAAGGATTTGCAAAGTGCCAAGGTCCTTCCTATCATTAAAGTAAGTCCTTTTGCTTCCTCATGCAGATCTAATGTTTTTTCTTTTTGCTTAAAAAAAACCCATTCTCTGTCGCGCAGGCGAGCAAGAGACTGGGAACAACCGCAAACAAGCAATCCTAACATGCATAAGACGCCCCAAAGTTGTCCAGTTTTGGGACCATCAATCTGCACAGACTATAAATAACATATGTGGTAGGCTTCATGCCTTGCACACATGATGTTAAAAACCTCCAGCCTCCTCCATCCCCTTACAGCTGGCCCCTTACCTCCAGAGTCGCTTGATGGTCCAAAAACTGGAAATCGAAACAAAAACTAACAATGCCCTGTTCCCCTGCATCAGAGTACTCTCTTGACCAGTAATGGAGACATAGGATGTGTGTCTTCCATTGTTGGACTGCAGGGAACATGCAAGGGAAATGGCAGAGGCGCAAAAATAACGAAAAGTAAAGAATGAATGTGCCTACCTAAAACCATTTGATGGTCCGGAGACCCATCAATCTGACATGCATGAACTTCAGATGTGTCCTTACAGTCTTCCGCGATCCAAGCGATTCGCAAAGTCCAAGGTCCTTCCTATCCATTAAAGGTAGTCCTTGCGGCCAGTGCAGATCCAATGTTTTCTTTTTGGCCTAAAAAAAAAACCCATTCTCTGACGCAAGAGCGAGCAGAGACTGGGGAACAACCGCAATACAAAGCAAATACCCTAACATGGCATAAGACGCCCCAAAGTTGTCCAGTTTTGGGACCATCAATCTGCACAGACTCTAAATTAACATTAGGTGTAGGCTTCAAGCTCTGCACATGATGTAAAAACCACCACCTCCCACCCCTTACAGCTGGCCCCTTTACCTCCAGAGTCGGCTTGATGGTCCAAAAACTGGAAAATCGAAACAAAAACTAAACAATGCCTTCTTCCCCTTGCATCAGAGTACTCCTGTGACACAAGTAATGGAGACAGTAGGATGTGTCTCCATTTTTGGACTGCAGGGAACAGCAAGGGAAATGGCAGAGGCGCAAAAAATAACGAAAGTAAAGAATGAATGTGCCTACCTTAAAACCATGTGATGGTCCAGGAGACCATCATCTGACATGCAATGAACTTCAATGTGGCCTTACAGTCTTCCCGCGATCCAAGAGATTCGCAAGAGTGCCAAGGTCTTCCTATCCATTAAGTAGAGTACTCTTGGTTGCGTCCTCAGTGCAGATCCTAATGTTTTTTTCTTTTTGCCTAAAAAAAACCAATTCTCTGTCGCAGAGCGAGCAAGAACTGGGGAACAACCGCAATACAAAGCAAATACCCTAACAGACATAAGACGCCACCATTGTCCAGTTGTTGGACCATCAATCTGCACAGAGATATAAATAACATTATGTGTGTAGGCTTCATGCCTTGCACAATCATGATGTTAAAACCTCCAGCCTCCTCCATCCCCTACAGCTGGCCCCTTACTCCAGAGTCGGCATGATGGTCCAAAAACTGGAAGAACTCGGAAGAAAATAACTAAACAATGGCCTGGGTTCCCCTGCATCCAAGTACTCTCTGTGACCAAAGTAAGGAGACATAGGGTGTGTCTTCATTTTTGGACTGCAGGGAACATGCAAGGGAAATGGCAGAGGCGCCAAAAATACGAAAAGTAAAGAATGAATGTGCCTACCTTAAAACATTTGATGGTCCAGGACGACCATCAATCTGACATGCAATGAACTTCAGATGTGTCCTACAGTCTTCCCGCGATCCAGATTTCGCAAAGTGCCAAGGTTGTCTCCTCATATCATTAAACGTAAGTCCTTTTGCGTCCTCAGTGCAGATCCTATGCTTTTTTCTTGTTTGCCTAAAAAAAAACTCCCCATTCTCGTGCGAGAGCGAGCAAGAGACTGGAGGGAACAACGCAAACAAAGCAAAATACCCTAACAGGCATAAGACGCCCCAATTGTCCATTGGGTACCCATCTGCACAGACTATAAAATAACATTATGGTAGGCTTCAGCTTCACTCACATGATGTTAAAAACCTCCAGCCTCCTCCATCCCTCTGTACAGCTGGCCTCTTACCTCCAGAGTCGGCTGATGGTCCAAAAACTGGAAAACTGAAACAAAAACTAAACATGCCTGTTCCCTCTTGCATCAGAGTACTCTCTGTGACAAGTAATGGGACTAGGATTGTCTTCATTGTTGGACTCAGGGAACAGCAAGGGAATGGCAGAGGTGCAAAAATAACGAAAAGTAAAGAATGAATGTGCCTACCTTAAAACCATTTGATGGTCCAGGAGACCCATCAATCTGACATGGCAATGAACTTCAGATGTGTCCTACAGTCCTTCCCGCGATCCAAGAGATTACGCAAAGTGCAAGTCCTTCCTATCCATTAAGGTAATTCCTTTGCGTCTCATAACGATCCTAAGTTTTTTCTTTTGCCAAAAAAAACCCCATCTTTGTCGCAGAGCGAGCAAGAGACTGGGGAACAACCGCAATACAAAGAAATCCCTAACATGGACATAAGACGCCCAAAGTTGTCCAGTTTGGGACCATCAATTGCACAGACTATATATTACAGTAGTTAGCTTCATGCCTTGGCCACACATGTATGTTAAAAACCCCACTCTCTCCATCCCCATTATAGCTGGCCCTTTACCTCCAGAGTCGGCATGATGGTCCAAAACTGGAAAATCGGAAGACAAAACTAAAACAATGCCCTGTTCCCCTTGCATCAGAGTACCTCTGTGACCAAGTAATGGAGACATAGATGTGTCTTTTATTTTGGACTGCAGGGAACATGCAAGGGAATGGCAGAGGCGCAAAATACGAAAAGTAAAGATAATGTGCCTACCTTAAACCATTGATGGTCCAGGAGACCATCAATCTGACATGCAATGACTTCAGATGGTCCTTACAGTCTTCCCGCGATCCAAGAAATTCGCAAAGTGCCAAGGTCCTGTCCTATCCATTAAAGTAAGTCCTTTTGCGTCCTCAGTGTGATACTAATGTTTTTTCTTTTGCCTAAAAAAAACCCCATTCTCTGTCGCAGAGCGAGCAAGAGACTGGGGACAACGCAATACAAAGCAATACCCTAACATGGCATAAGACCCCCAAAGTGTCCAGTTTTGGGACCATCAATCTTGCACAGACTATAAAATTAACATTATGGTGTAGGCTTCATGCCTTGCACACAATGATGTTAAAAACTCCAGCCTCCTCCATCCCCTACAGCGGCCCCTTACTCCAGAGTCGGCTTGATGGTCCAAAAACTGGAAAATCGAAAAAACAACTAACATACTGCCCTGTTCCCTTGCACTCAAGTACTCTCTGTGACCAAGTAATGGAGACTTGGATGTTCTTCCAGTTTGGACTCAGGAACTAGCAAGGAAATGGCAGAGGCGCAAAAATACGAAAAAGTAAAGAATAATGTTGCCTACCTTAAAACCATTTGATGGTCCGGAGACCTCACACGCGACAGAATGAACTTCAGATGTTGTCCTTACAGTCTTCCCGCGATCCAACGGATTGAAAGCCCCAGGTCCTTGTATCGGTTGGGCCTGAGTCCTTTCTGGGTCCCAAAGGATTATGTTTTGTTTTTTGCAACTAACCATCCTTCTTCTAAACGGGTCAGATAAAACAAAGTAAAAATGTTTTTGGCCTTTAGGACAGGAATGGGCAACCTTTGAGCTGGGTGTCAAAATTCGCCAAAAAAACGAAGCATAACTCGGTTGGGTGTGTCACCTTGACAAAAAAAAAACATAATTTTGTTGATATTACAGTTAAATACACATGGATCTGTAGAATTTAACTTCTAGGTTATTTTAACCATAGGATTGTTGATTGACCCTACCATGGTACGCATACTACAGTATGACAGGAATGGGGAAGTTCCAATCATCTATTACTATGTGCAAAATCGCACAATTATAGATCGTTTACAACGAACACGTTGGAAATTCTTAGTAACCGGCAAAACTTTCCGTCATGAAAGTTCACAAGGTATAGCAAAGGAGCAGGCGCCGATCGGTCTGCATCTCCCTCATGAGGAGCAAGCTAATCGCAAGTCTGGCCCTGCAAGATCTATTTCAGGTTTGTATGTCACCCAAAACTGACACACAAGCCCGGGTGGTTTTGTCCTCCCTGTGTCCCTTACGCTCGGGGAATGGTCAGTTGTAGAGGTGCAGAGGTTACACACGGACCTTATCACTGTATGATGGGTAGTGGTTGGTCTCTCCCTGGTCACCTGCTGTGGAGATGGTCAGTGTAGAGTGTTGCAGAGGTCCATGACCTACTCCAATGTATGAGGGAGTGGTGTCCTCCCTGGGCCCCTGCTGTGGAGTGTGTCGTGTAGAGGTGACAGCTGCTGACAATCACACAGGGCAGGCGTGCATGTGCCTTGACTGTTGTGGAGTGGAGGGGCTGGCAGCAACAGAGCACAGAGTGAGTGTCTCCAGGTTTTATGGCCGGGTCACACCTCTCCTGCTGGCCTGTGTTGACACCCTAGGCACAGCTTCACAGGAGGGGGAGGAAAGGAGTGAGGGTAACAACTACTACTGCAGAGGTAGTCCCTATGGCCGTGTCACCCTCTCCTGCTGTGGCCCCGTGATGTATTACCAGGACATAGCTACACAGGGGGGAGGGGCCGGCCCGGGGGAGGAGGAGGGGGAGTGCGGGAGCTCAGTGCATCTCTCAGCCTCCGTACTGCCCCTCGCCGTGTACGATGTAGTGAAATGCTAGCGTGTCAGCACTGACACGCGTGTCATAGGTTCGCCATCACTGTCTTAGGACATGGTGAAAAAAAAAACTGTAAATTTCTCACAACTAATTCTAGATACGTTAGTTTGTAGGTAAGTCGGAACTGAATACTTTATATTATGTAACCCCCATCAAACATTTTTTGGTCTAGTTACATTGGATTTTAAAAATGTTGAGTTGTCATAAGAACCAGGATTAACAATAAATCTTAATTACAGGCACCTTTTATAACTGTTATAGCGGTTTAGTCATAGCTCCCAACCGTCCCGATTTTGACGGGACTTTCCCGTTTTTCGTACCTCTGCCCCGCGTCACGGGCAGCTATGATATTGTCACGGATTCTCCCCCCAGGTCCCGGTGTCCCGGCTCGTGTCCGCCATAGTAAATACTTTGAAAGTCCGAACTCACAGTACAGAATGGCTTCTACAGAACATCGGGAGGGAACCTTTTCAGAGAAGTGGTCGGGCTTAGCGGAGAGAGCAGGGACCACGTCATCAGTTCAGATCACCATCTGTCATATATGGTCCGGCATCTCCTAGGGTTCCCCAGAGCAGACATCGGAGGGAATCCTTTTTCAGAAGATGTCGGGCTTAGCGGAGAGCGGGACCAACGTCATCAGTCAGATCACACTCTGTCCATAATGGTCACTGCAGGTGAATCCTTTTCAGAAAGTGGTCAGGCTTAGCGGAGAGAGCAGGGACCACGTCATCAGTTCAGATCTCTATCCATATATGGTCACTGCATCTCCTAGTTCCCCAGAGCAGACATCGGTCAGGAATCCTTTTCAGGGAAGTGTCGGCTTAGCGAGAGAGCAGGGACGACGTCTCAGGTCAGATCATATCTGTTCCATATATGTGTCTCCAGGGGCTTCCCCAGACAAGCTCTTATAATTAAATTAAATAAAGTTTTGCCCAGGCTGAGATTCGAACCTGGGACCCTCGCCCATGGACAGGAGCTTAACTAACTGAGCATAAGCCAGTGATACTGAGCTAGAGATTATCTGTGAACAGAAGAAGTGTTATCTTATACAAATCGCAATGTGCAGGCACTACCAATGGTAGACAAGTAATGCATCCACGTATCCAAGAATACATATGACCCACCAAAAAGACAAAGAAGGGGAACGCACAATGACTAATGATATACAACAACTTTATTAAAGCAAACATGAGTACAAAAAAAAAAAATAACAACAACACGACCACATACAGTTAAAAACACTAAAAAAGTGCACAATGAAAGGTGCACTATACCTCCCAGGACCAGTGTCACACACCCCTGAGGAAGTCACCGGAGCAGGTGACGATACGCGTGGGGTTTGCTCCTCTTTCTCCCCCCACTCTGACCATGCCTCTCTGCCCTTCTCACTGCATCATGTGGACTTTTATTGGGTATTGTATATTGTAGGCATTTAGGCAACCATACTCAGGACTGCTTTGCTTATTATTGCACTGGTCACTTTATGTATGCGCATACTCTCTGCTGCAGCCTGATGTTTTTCAGTTACATTTAGCACCTTTTGTTTGCCTTGTACTGTACTCTATTGTACCATTTGGTCAGTTGTGGGTTAGGGAGCCCAGGACACACTGGTCCTGGGAGGTATAGTGCACCTTTCATTGTGCACTTTTTTAGTGTTTTTAACTGTATGTGGTCGTGTTGTTGTTATTTTTTTTTTTTGTACTCATGTTTGCTTTAATAAAGTTGTTGTATATCACTTTAGTCCATTGTGCGTATCCCCTTCTTTGTCTTTTTGGTGGTCATAAGAAGTGTTATCTGCCACTGTTACACTGTGACACAGACTAATGCACTGATATATAGAGAGGGATCTTCTCAGAGGTTATTATTGTAATTATTGAGACTATTATTATTATTATTATTATAAATTTTATTATTTTTATGGAGATGATTATTAATAATGGTAAAAATAATAATAATCATCTCAATAATAATAATAATAATAATAATAGTCTCAATAATTACAATAATCTGAGAAGATCCCTCCCTATATACCAAGGCAGTATATAGTCATAGTTCTTAGTTACCAAAATTCACCACCTTGTTAATCACTGAGATTATAGCTCAGTGGGTTGAAGAGCTGTGTTATTAATGTATATGGACACTGCAGGTTCTGGGTTCAAATCCCAATGAGGATATTTTTTTTTTTTTTATTGAGATGATTTTTATTATTTTAATATGGCTAAAATTTGGGGCGTGGTCAGGGAGTGATTGGGGGTGTGGCTACGCGTGCCGCCATTTTGTCCCTCTTTCCTTTTCACAAATGTTGGGAGGTATGGGTTTAGTGGAGCCTGGGACTAAAGTACAGCAAATTACTAAAATTCAGAGGTCCGTTCGTAACTAGGGGTCGTATGTAAGTCAGGTGTTCTTAAGTAGGGGACCGCCTGTACTGTAAAACAAGTCAAACATTTAAACCTATATAAATGTTATCGCCGTAATGGAGGAGTGAAAGGAGTGAAACAAAAAAGAAGCTAAAAACCCAAAACCAGAATTAATGCTTTTCTTATCCCCAAGATAGAAAGAGTTGATAAAATCATTAAGCTATTGACTCCCCCTAACTAATGTACCTAAAAAGTAGATCTAAATCCGGAAAAAATAAGCCCCCATATGTTCATATTGCAAAATAAATATTTTATAGTCTGTAAAATGTGACAATGCCAGATTTTCTCTGAACGGGACTTGTTCTATGCCGGTCGTGTGCCCATGCAGCAGTTTACCACCACATATGGGGTACAGCATATTTAGGAAAAATTTGGTATCAACTCTTGTGGAGCTTTTGGTCAATTAATTCATTGTGAATATTTAATTTTAAGGCCAAAATTAATGTCCGGAGCAGACCAGGCCTCAGCCTTGGAGAGAAGAAGCAAGAAATAGAAGGGAAAGAGTTAAAAATGTCTTGTTTCCTATGGGGGCGCTGATACTATTGGGGGTTGGGACTGCTGACTACTGTGGAGGTTGTGGGACTAATGGTACTGTGGGGGCAATGGGACTATTGTGGGGAGGTCCTGGGACTTGTCTACCTTTAGAGGTGCAGCGACTTCTACAGTGGGGTTGCTCTGTTTTGGCCACTGTTGGTAAAAATGGGGTCTTGCCTACTGTGAGGGACACTGCGGCTTGATTACCACGGGGGGGGGGGGGGGGGTGCACTGTATCTTGGCTACTTTTGGGGGCACTGTGAATTGGCTACTTTGGAGAACCGTGGGACAAGTAGTACTTTGGGGTCAAAGAAAGTAATAGCTATTGCAGAGGGCCCTAGGACTTGGGCTACTACGGGGCATTTTATCTTGGCCACTGTTGGGGGCATTTTGTCTTGGCCACAGTTGGGGGCACTGTGACGTAGCTACTATGGGGGATAGTGTTACTTGGCTACTGTGGGGGACACTGTAACTTGGCTACTGTGGGAGCCCAGAGACTGGTAGTACTGTTGGGCACTGGGACTAATGGCCAGTGTGGAAATCCCTGGAACTTGGCTATTGTGGAGGCACTTTGTCCTGGCCACTGTTGTGGGCACTTTGACTTGGATACTGTGAGGCGGAGAATGGACCCTATTAGCTTCTGTCATATTCCCCTGTGAGCAGAACATTATCACGTTTGTTTTATTAGGTTTCTAAAATTTCTGTGCTGCTAAATCTGCAGAGATGAGTCATGGCGGGAAGAAGCTGACATGGCATACAGGGAGAAGAAGAAAAGGAGAAATTCTCTAATTAAAGAGGTCACCAGATTTATAGTAAATTCTGATTTACCCTGTGCTCACAGTTTGACAGAATCTCCCATGTGCTGTCACTCTACATTTATCATACTCTGGCTCTAATTGCACCAGCGTATGATGCTGTTCGCACCCACGGGCACATGCTGGAGGCCTCCTGATAAGTCGCAATGGCAAGGAAGCGCAGCGAACACCTGGTATAAAATTGCACCATAGTCTAAGACCGGCAGAAACAACCCGCGCTGGTCCACGGCACCAACCCCTCCATGCCCAACCGGAGAATTAGGGGAAGTTGCAATAGGGGGCAGTGTCAGAAATTTTACGAAATCACATCTTATATGGCAGTTATATGGAGACAGGGATTTACTACTTCACATTTATCATCCAACATCAGACACTTCTGTAACTAATAAAGCAACTGAGGGACATACAAAATACACATCACTAAAGGCTGCTCTTATATCATACCTTTATATACTCTCATACCCCATTATATACTCTTATATAACATATTAACCTATAAAATTCCATGTCACACACCATAGTATAATCATAAATTTTATTAGTTCATCAAGTTCAAAACTATTAAAGCAAAGAGTCAATAAAACATATTACAAAAACAGGGGGAACATACAGGGAACAATTCATAAGATAAATGCGTGGGACCATATAGACCATAAATAACAGGAAATCTGCAGTTACAAAATAGATAAATATTGTGTGCACAATAAATGCAAATAAAGTGCAATATGAAAACATTAATATGAAGTGCGTATAGTAAAGACACAGTAACATAATAATAATTATTATGCAAGGACCTAAATATAAAACGGCATATTGCAAAAACACATAAACAACACACCAAAGAAACGTGATAGATCTGCTGCAATATAAAGCCGTCTGTTCAGGCTGCTTGGTTCCGGTGTTGTATCTTTGTAGTAACCTTTGTGTCTAGCAACATATCTATATAACTATTTGGTCTTGTGTTTTATCTATGTAGTAAGCTTGGTTCCGGTGTTGTATCTATATAGTAAGCTTTGTTCCTGTAATTCATGTAGCTGCTGAACAGCCAGTCTGGTAGATGAATGCCTCTAACAACTAGCCATTGCTATGACTGTCCGGGGGGGACAAATAATATTAAATCTTGTCTTATTTCAGAGGAGCGCGGTCCTGACTGGTACATGGGGGGCTCATTACTAATGGGGGCTTCCATCATATACACACAATCTTGTCTTATTTCAGAGGAGCGCGGTCCTGACTGATACATGGGGGCTCATTACTAATGGGGGCTTCCATCATATACACACACACCCGGACTTCCAGAGGGAGATCTGGGCCTCCTGTTGCAGGGTGCAGTTTGCTTGACAGATTTGGGAATCTCATCGAGCCTTACATAAAAACTGGCATAAGTCGGCTATTTTGCCGTGGATCCTGTTGGAGGGGGCCTTGGGGACAGATCTGCCGGATCATCCACGGGTGCGGCATAAATTAATTCACCTGGCATACAGGTCTCTGCTTAGGTTTGGGAACTTTGAGGAGCTGAATCTCTCTCCTCATCCAAAAACTGAAACAAATTGTAGCATGGGGTAAACTTCCATATCTGTACTAAGGCAGGTTTAAACTATGGCGATGCCACAGTTGTTGTACTTAATACAAAATTCTCACGTTTGCCAGAGTTTCATAGGTTAATGCCCTATTCCGAGATCTGATTTGGAGACTACTGCAGAGATGGGGGACTAGCGTTGCCAAACCCTTGGGTGTACTACTTAGCGGCTCAACACCTCCAAGGTTGGGGGAAGACTGGGTACAGACTAAGGTGGCCAATATGAATAGACACCATCTACTTGTTGCGAATCTATTGATGGCGCTGCAGGGTGGTATGGTCAAAACAGGCCAACCCACCCACAGCCGCGCTCTCCATGATTCATGTGTGGGCAAAGGTTAAAGAGTTGAGAGGGGGTCCAAGGGCATACTGAATATTCACCCCTGTGGCATAATCCTTCTTTAAGGAAACTCAAAACTAGAGAGTACAGCATTTGTGGAGAAACAGGTCTCTTTAAGTACGGCGGACTCATGGTTATCAGAATCTAATATTTAAACCTTCCAAAAACTCCAAGAGGACATCCCTGTAGAAAATAGAGATTTCTTTAGATACCTTCAGTTAAAGCAGAGAGAAACAGTCCCAATCTGTTCCTATGACACCTCAGAGAGAGGCACTATTGTTATATATAGCCAAAAATGATCACGCGGCTAGGCTTAATAGCCTTACTTTATCAATTGCTGCTGTGTAAATTCCTTGACGGATTCCCGCTCAGGGTCCGTGATAGGTGGGCCACTACTGATGTTGGAGATATTCCGATGCACAATGGCAATCTGTTCTAGAGGCTCTCCCATTGTGCTCCCTAGTGGAGGCAAGTATATATTGTAAACAGGAGTAACAGGACACCAACCAATAGACACCAGTATTACCTAGAACAATATTATTATGGAATATAGCGTATAAACTGCCCAAATACATAGTGCTAAGTAACAGTCTATATATACTCCTATACACTGCTCATATACATAGCACTCAGTACAGTCTGTATATACTGCTATACACTGTCTATATACATAGCGCTAAGCACAGTCTGTATATACTCCTATACACTGCTCATATACATAGTGCTAAGTACAGTCTGTATATACTGCTATACACTGCCCATATACATAGCGCTAAGCACAGTCTGTATATACTGCTATACACTGCCCACTGAACATAGCGTAAGTACAGTCTGTATATACTGTATACATGCACCATATAACATAGCACTAAGTACAGTCTGATATATGGCTATACACTGCACCATATACATAGCGCACTAAGTACAGTCTGTATGATACTGCCTATACTGGCAATATAATAGCAGTACATCTGTATATAATGCTATCCATGACTGATAATAGCACTAGGACTATCTGTATATACTGCTATACACTGCCCATATTCATAGCCACTAAGTACAGTCTATGTATATACTGTAGAGCATGCCATATTATCATAGCACTAAGTACAGTGCTGTATATACTGCTATACACTGCCATATACATAGCAGTAAGTACAGTCTGTCATATACTGCCTATACCACTGCCCATATACATAGTACTAAGTACAGTCTGTATATACTGCTATACAACTGCCCAATATCATGCAGTAAGTACAGTCTGTATACTGCTATACCATGCCCCAATACATAGCAGAAGTACGTCTGTATTACTGCTATCACACTGCCCATCTACTAGCACAAGTACAGTCTGTATATACTGCTATACAACAGCCCATATACATAGCATCTAGTACAGTCTGTCTGTATATATGCTATACACTGCCCATATCACATAGCACTAAGTCGCGTGTATATACTGCTTACACTGCCCATATACATCGCACTAAGATACAGTCTGTATATACTGTTACACTGTCCATATACATAGCGCTAAGTACAGTCTGTTAGACTGTTATCCACTGCCCATATACAAGCGCTAAGTGCAGTCTGTATATATGCTATACACATGAACCCATTATAACATAGCAGTAAGTGCAGTCGTATATATTCTACTATACACTGCCAATATACAAGCGCTAAGTACAGTCTGAGTATACGCGTATACACTGCCATATACATAGTGCTGAGCTCAGTTTGTATAATACTTATACACTGCCCATATACATAGCGCTATTAACAGTCGTGTATATACTGCTATACACTCGCCCCATTGCATAGCACCTAGGTAGCAGTCTGTATATACTGTTCACCTGCCCATATACATAGCACTAAGTACAGTCTGTATATAATGCTATTACACTGCCCATATACATACGCTAAGTACAGTCTGTATATACTGCTATACACTGCCCATATACATAGACACTAAGCACAGTCTGTTATATACTGCTATACAACTGCCCATATAACATAGTGCTGAGCACAGTTTGTATATACTGCTATACATGTCCACTATACATACGTAGTACGTCGTATATAGCTATACACTGCCTCACAAGTGCTCTAAGTCACAGTCTGTATATATGCTATAACACTGTCATATACATACACTAAGTACAGTCTGTTATACTGCTGCTACACTGTCCATATACATAGCACTAAGCACAGTTGTATTATGCTATACACTGCCATATCATAGCGCCTAAGACAGTCTGTATAACTGTATTACACTGCCCATATACATAGCGCTAAGTACAGTTGATATACTGCTATACATGTGTCCATATAGATAGCAGTAAGTAAGTCTGTATATAATGAACTATTACCTGCCCATGTACACAGTGCCTACGTACCAGATCCTGTTATACTGCTATACACTGCCCATTAGTAGAGCGTAGACAGTCTGTAGAACTGCTATACACTGCCCATATACAGCACTAAGTGACAGTCATTATACTGTATAAACTGCCCATACAAGTGCTAAGCACTTATTAGATACTGCCTATACACTGCCCATATACATCAGAAGACGTCTGTATATACTCCTATACACTGCCCATATTCATAGTGCTAAGTACAGACTATATATACTGATATACACTGCCCATATACTAGACGGCTAATACAGTCTGATATACACTGCTATACACTGCCCATATACATAGCATAAGTACAGTCTTATATATGTATACACTACCCAGATACATGCTAAGTACAGTGTTATATTGCTATACACTGCCATATACATAGCAGTAGTACAGTCTGTATATACTGTTATACACTGCCCTATACATAGCACTAAGTACAGTACTGTATATACGGCTTATACATGGACATATCGTAGCTGACTAATGTACAGTCTGTATTACTGCTATACACGGCCCATACTACACCGTGCTAAGTCGTCTGTATATGATCTACACGCCCATATACGTAGCAGTAAGTACAGTCTGTCTAGTATGACTAACACTGCCCCTATACATAGCAGAGTAAGTACAGTTGTATATACTGCTATAAACACCCATATACATAGCACTAAGTACAGTCTGTTATATTCTGCTATACACTGCCCCTATACACTAGCACTAAGTACAGTCGTATATACTGCTATACACTGCCCATATACGTCAGCAGTAAGTACAGTCTGTATATACTGCTATACATGCCCATATACATAAAGTAACTCCTTTTACGACCTGTACCCCCCCCTGTGACCAAGTAATGGAGACATAGGATGTGTCTTCCATTTTTGGACTCCAGGGAACATGCAAGGGAAATGGCAGAGGCGCAAAAATAACGAAAAGTAAAGAATGAATGTGCCTACCTTAAAACCATTTGATGGTCCAGGAGACCCATCAATCTGACATGTAATCAACTTCAGATGTGTCCTCACAGTCTTCCCGCGATCCAAGAGATTCGCAAAGTGCCAAGGTCCTTCGTATCCATTAAAGGTAAGTCCTTTTGCGTCCTCAGTGCAGATCCTAATGTTTTTTCTTTTTGCCTAAAAAAACCCCATTCTCTGTCTGCAGAGCGAGCAAAAGATATGGGAACAACCGCAATACAAAGCAAATACCCTAACATGGCATAAGACGCCCCAAAGTTGTCCAGTTTTGGGACCATCAATCTGCACAGACTATAAAATTAACATTATGTGTGTAGGCTTCATGCCTTGCACACATGATGATAAAAACCTCCAGCCTCCTCCATCCCCTTACAGCTGGCCCCTTTACCTCCAGAGTCGGCATGATGGTCCGAAAACTGGAAAATCTGAATTAAAAACTAAAACAATGCCCTGTTCCCCTTGCATCAGAGTACTCTCTGTGACCAAGTAATGGAGACATGGATGTGTCTTCCATTTGGACTCAGGGAACATGACAAGGGAGAATGGCAGAGGCGCAAAAAATATCGAAAGTAAAAATGAATGTGCCTACCTTAAAACCATTTGATGTCCAGGAGACCCATCGATCTGACATGCACTGAACTTCAGATGTGTCCTACAGTCTTCCGCGATCCAAGAGATTCGCAAAGTGCCAAGGTCCTTCCTATCCATTAAAGGTAAGTCCTTTTGCTCCTCAGTGCAGATCTAATGTTTTTTCTTTTGCCTAAAAAAACCCCATTCTCTGTCGCAGAGCGAGCAAGAGACTGGGAACAACCGCATACAAGCAAAAATCCCTAACATGGCATAAGACGCCCCAAAGTTGTCCAGTTTTGGGACCATCAATCTGCACAGACTATAAAATTAACATTATGTGTGTAGGCTTCATGCCTTGCACACATGATGTTAAAAACCTCCAGCCTCCTCCATCCCCTTACAGCTGGCCCCTTTACCTCCAGAGTCGGCTTGATGGTCCAAAAACTGGAAATCGGAAGACAAAACTAAACAATGCCCTGTTCCCCTTGCATCAGAGTACTCTCTGTGACCAAGTAATGGAGACATAGGATGTTCTCCATTTTTGGACTCCAGGGAACATGCAAGGGAAATGGCAGAGGCGCAAAAATAACGAAAAGTAAAGAATGAATGTGCCTACCTTAAAACCATTTGATGGTCCAGGAACCCATCATCTGACATGCAATGAACTTCAGTGTGTCCTTACAGTCTTCCCGCGATCAAAGATTCGCAAAGTGCCAAGGTCCTCCTATCCATTAAAGTAGTCCTTTTGCGTCCTCAGTGCAGATCCAATGTTTTTTCTTTTTGCCTAAAAAAAAAACCCCATTCGTCCGCAGAGCGAGCAAGAGACTGGGGAACAACCGCAATACAAGCAAATACCCTACATGACATAAGACGCCCCAAAGTTGTCCAGTTTTGGGACCATCAATCTGCACAGACTATAAAATTAAACTTATGTGTGTAGGCTTCATGCCTTGCACACATGATGTTAAAAACCTCCAGCCTCCATCCCTTACAGCTGGCCCTTTACCTCCGAGTCGGCTGATGGTCCAAAAACTGGAAAATGGAAAAAAAACAATAACAATGCCCTGTTCCCTTGCATCAGAGTACTCTCTGTGACCAGTAATGGAGACATGGATGTTCTTCCATTTTGGACTCCAGGGAACATGCAAGGGAAATGGCAGAGGCGCAAAAATAACGAAAAGTAAAGAATGAATGTGCCTACCTTAAAACCATTTGATGGTCCAGGAGACCCATCAATCTGACAGCAATGAACTTCAGATGTGTCCTTACAGTCTCTTCGATCCAGAGATTCGCAAAGTGCCAAGGTCCTTCTACATTAAAGGTAAGTCCTTTTGCGTCCTCAGTGCAAATCCTAATGTTTTCTTTTTGCCTAAAAAAACCCCATTCTCTGTCGCAGAGCGAGCAAGAGAGCGGGGACAACCGCAATACAAAGCAAATACCCTAACATGCATAAGACGCCCCAAAGTTGTCCAGTTTTGGGACCATCAATTGCACAGACGATAAATTAACATTATGTGTGTAGGCTTCATGCCTTGCACACATGATGTTAAAAACCTCCAGCCTCCTCATCCCCTTACAGCTGGCCCCTTTACCTCCAGAGTCGGCTTGATGGTCCAAAAACTGGAAAATCGAAAACAAAAACTAAATCAATGCCCTGTTCGCCTTGCATCAGAGTACTCTCTGTGACCAAGTAATGGAGACATAGGATGTCTCTTCCATTTTTGGACTCCAGGGAACATGCAAGGGAAATGGCAGAGGCGCAAAAATAACGAAAAGTAAAGAATGAATGTGCCTACCTTAAAACCATTTGATGGTCCAGGAGACCCATCAATCTGACATGCAATGAACTTCAGATGTGCCTTACGTCTTCCGCGATCCAAGAGATTCGCAAATGTGCCAAGGTCCTTCCTAATAAAAGGTAAGTCCTTTTGTGTCCTCAGTGCAGATCCTAATGTTTTTTTCTTTTTGCCTAAAAAAAACCCATTCTCTGTCCGCAGAGCGAGCAAGAGACTGGGGAACAACCGCAATACCAAGCAAATACCCTAACATGGCATAAGACGCCCCAAAGTTGTCCAGTTTTGAACCATCAATCTGCACAGACTATAAAATACATTATGTGTGTAGGCTTCATGCCTTGCACACATGATGTTAAAAACCTCATCCTCCATCCTTACAGCTGGCCCCTTACCTCCAGAGTCGGCATGATGGTCCAAAACTGGAAAATCGAAGAACAAAACTAAAACAATGCCCTGTTCCCCTTGCATCAGAGTACTCTCTGTGACCAAGTAATGAGACTAGGATGTGTCTTCCATTTTGGACTCAGGAAATGCAAGGGAAATGGCAGAGGCGCAAAAATAACGAAAAGAAAGAATGAATGTGCTACTTAAAACCATTTGATGGTCCAGGAAACCCATCATCTGACATGCAATGAACTTCAGATGTGTCCTTACAGTCTTCCCGCAGTCAAGAGATTCGAAAGTGCCAAGGTCCTTCTATCCATTAAAGGTAAGTCCTTTTGCGTCTCGAGCAGATCCTAATGTTTTTCTTTTTGCCTAAAAAAAACCCATTCTGTCGGCAGAGCGAGCAAGAGACTGGGGAACAACACGCAATACAAGCAAATACCTAACATGGCATAAGACGCCCCAAAGTTGTCCATTTTGGGGGACCATCAATCTGACACGACTATAAATTAACATTAGGTGGAATTTACTACACGGCCCATTCGCGATCCCGAGTTCCTCTCATGCCTATAAGCTGGTCCCCCCGGCTTGAGGCCGGGGTACAAAGTATTCACTCGCACGTCCACCGGTGGCGCTGCTGCGCTGAAAATATCTCCGCCAGGAATGCACCACTCGACCCGTGAATTAAGCGGTCCACCAAGGAATGCGTTTTAAATGAGACATGTGGTTTTTCGAACGTCGGTCGTTCGGAAGCCCCGTTTCCGTCGCAGAGCAGTGCCCCAGATGCGCCAACGATCTCGACCACAATCCGCATTCTTCAGTTCATCGCGCAAAATCGGCAAAAGTTCGGGTAACACCGATAAACGCATTCGGGCCCTTAGTAAAATTGACTCCCCTAATGTGTGTAGGTTAATGCCTTGCACCACAGATGTTAAAAACCTCCAGCCTCCTCCATCCCCTTACAGCTGGCCCCTTTACCTCCAGAGTCGGTGATGGTCCAAACTGGAAATCGGAAGACAAAACTAAAACAATGCCCTGTTCCCCTTGCATCAGAGTACTCTCTGTGACCAAGTAATGGAGAACATAGGATGGTCTTCCATTTTGGACTCAGGAACATGAAGGGAAATGGCAGAGGCGCAAAAATAACGAAAAGTAAAAGAATGATGTGCTACCTTAAAACCATTTGATGGTCCAGGAACCCATCATCTGACATGCAGAACTTCAGATGTGTCCTTACAGTCTTCCCGCGATCCAAGAGATTCGCAAAGTGCCAAGGTCCTTCCTATCCATTAAAGGTAAGTCTTTTGCGTCTCAGTGAGAATCCTAATTGTTTTTTCTTTTTGCCTAAAAAAAAAACCCCATTCTCTGTCGCAGAGCGAGCAAGAGACTGGGGAACAACCGCAATACAAGCAAATACCCTAACATGGACATAAGACGCCCCAAAGTTGTCCGTTTTGGGACCATCAATCTGCACAGACTATAAAATTAACATTATGTGTGTAGGCTTCATGCCTTGCACACATGATTAAAACCTCCAGCCTCCTCCATCCCCTTACAGCTGGCCCTTTACCTCCAGAGTCGGTTGATGTCCAAAACTGGAAATCGGAAGACAAAACTAAAACAATGCCCTGTTCCCCTTGCATCAGAGTACTCTCTGTGACCAAGTAATGGAGACATTGGATGTCTTCATTTTTGGACTCAGGGAACATGCAAGGGAATGGCAGAGGCGCAAAAATACGAAAAGTAAAAGAATAGTGCTACTTAAAACCATTTGTGGTCCAGGAGACCCATCATCTGACATGCAATGAACTTAGATGTGTCCTTACAGTCTTCCCGCGATCCAAAGATTCGCAAAGTGCCAAGGTCCTTCCTATCCATTAAAGGAAGTCCTTTTGCGTCCTCAGTGCAGATCCAATGTTTTTTCTTTTTGCCTAAAAAAAACCATTCTCTGTCGGCAGAGCGAGCAGAGACTGGGGAACAACCGCAATACAAACAAATACCCTAACATGACATAAGACGCCCCAAAGTTGTCCAGTTGGACCATCATTGCACAGAACTAATAAAACATTATGTGGGAGGCTTCAGCCTTGCACACATGATGTTAAAACCTCCAGCCTCCTCCATCCCCTTACAGCTGGCCCCTTTACCTCCAGAGTCGGCTGATGGTCCAAAAACTGGAAAATCGAGAAAAACTAAACAATGCCCTGTTCCCCTTGCATCAGAGTACTCTCTGTGACCAAGTAATGGAGACATTGGATGTGTCTTCCATTTTTGGACTGCAGGGAACATGCAAGGGAAATGGCAGAGCGCAAAAATACGAAAAGTAAAGAATAATGTGCCTACCTTAAAACCATTGATGTCAGGAGACCCATCATACTGACATGCATGAACTTGATGTGTCCTTACAGTCTTCCCGCGATCCAAAAGATTCGCAAGTGCCAAGGTCCTTCCTATCCTTAAGTAGAGTCCTTTTGCGTCCTCAGTGCAGATCCTAATGTTTTTTCTTTTTGCCTTAAAAAAAACCCATTCTCTGTCCGCAGAGCGAGCAAGAGACTGGGGAACAACCGCAATACAAGCAAACCCTAACATGGCATAAGACGCCCAAAGTGTCAGTTTTGGGACCATCAATCTGCACAGATAAAATTAACATTAGTGTGTAGGCTTCATGCCTTGCACACATGATGTTAAAAACCTCCAGCCTCCTCCATCCCCTTACAGCTGGCCCCTTTACCTCAGAGTCGGCTTGATGGTCCAAAACTGGAAATCGGAAGACAAAACTAAAACAATGCCCTGTTCCCCTTGCATCAGAGTACTCTCTGTGACCAAGTAATGGAGACATGGAGTGCTTCCATTTTTGGACTGCAGGGAACATGCAAGGAAATGGGCAGAGGCGCAAAAATAAGAAAAGTAAAGAAATAATGTGCCTACCTTAAAACCATTTGATGGTCCAGGAGACCCATCAATCTGACATGCAGAACTTCTGATGTGTCCTTACAGTCTTCCCGCGATCCAAAGATTCGCAAAGTGCCAAGGTCCTTCCTATCCATTAAAGGAAGTCCTTTTGCGTCCTCAGTGCAGATCTAATTTTGTTTTTTCTTTGCCTAAAAAAAAAACCCATTCTCTGTCGGCAGAGCGAGCAAGAGACTGGGGACAACCGCAATACAAAGCAATACCCTAACATGACATAGACGCCCCAAAGTTGTCCAGTTTTGGGACCATCAATCTGCACAGACTATGAAATTAACATTATGTGTGTAGGCTTCATGCCTTGCACACATGATGTTAAACCTCCAGCTCCTCCATCCCTTACAGCTGGCCCCTTACCTCCAGAGTCGGCTTGATGGTCCAAAAACTGGAAAATCGAAGAAAAACTAAAACAATGCCCTGTTCCCTTGCATCAGAGTACTCTCTGTGACAAGTAATGGAGACATGGATGTGTCTTCCATTTTTGGACTCCAGGGAACATGCAGGGAAATGGCAGAGGCGCAAAATCGAAAGTAAAGAAATAATTTGCCTACCTTAAAACCATTTGATGCCAGGAGACCCATCAATCTGACATGCACTGAACTTCAGATGTGTCCTTACAGTCTTCCCCGATCCAAAAGATTGCAAAGTGCCAAGGTCCTTCCTATCCATTAAAGGTAAGGCCTTTTGCTCCTCAGTGCAGATCCTAATGTTTTTCTTTTTGCCTAAAAAAAACCCCATTCTCTGTCCGCAGAGCGAGCAAGAGATGGGGAACAACCGCAATACCAAGCAAATACCCAACATGATAGACGCCCCAAAGTTGTCAGTTTTGGGACCATCAATCTGCACAGACTATAAATTAACATTATGTGTGTAGGCTTCATGCCTTGCACACATGATGTTAAAACCTCCAGCCTCCTCCACCCCTTACAGCCTGGCCCTTTAACTCAGAGTCGGCATGATGGTCCAAAACTGGAAAATCGGAAGACAAAACTAAAAAATGCCCTGTTCCCCTTGCATCAGAGTACTCTCTGTGACCAAGTAATGGAGACATAGGATGTGCTTCCATTTTGGACCAGGGCGAACATGCAAGGGAAATGGCAGAGCGCAAAAATACGAAAAGTAAAGAATAATGTGCCTACCTTAAAACCATTTGATGGTCCAGGAGACCCATCAATCTGAATGCAATGAACTCTGATTGTCTTACAGTCTTCCCGCGATCCAAAAGATTCGCAAAGTGCCAAGGTGTCCTCCTATCCATAAAGGGAAGTCCTTTTGCGTCCTCAGTGCAGATCCTAATGTTTTTTCTTTTGCCTAAAAAAAAACCCTATCTCTGTCGCAGAGCGAGCAAAGAGACTGGGAACAACCGCAATCAAAACCAATACCCTAACATGCATAAGACGCCCCAAAGTTGTCCAGTTTTGGGACCATCAATTGCACAGACTCTGAATTAACATTATGTGTGTAGGCTTCATGCCTTGCACACATGATGTTAAAAACTCCAGCCTCCTCCATCCCCTTACAGCTGGCCCCTTTACCTCCAGAGTCGGCTGATGGTCCAAAAAAGGAAATCGGGAAAAACTAAAACAATGCCTGTTCTCCCTTGCATCAGAGTACTCTCTGTGACCCAAGTAATGGAGACATTGGATGTGTCTTCCATTTTTGGACTGCAGGGGAACATGCAAGGGACAATGGCAGAGGCGCAAAAATACGAAAAGTAAAGAATAATGTGGCCACCTTAAAACCATTTGATGAACCAGGGACACCATCTGACATGCATGAACTTATGAGTGTCCTTACAGTCTTCCGCGATCCAAAAGATTCGCAAAGTGCCAAGGTCCCCTATCCATTAAAGGAAGTCCTTTGCGTCCTCAGTGCAGATCCTATGTTTTCTTTTTGCCTAAAAAAAACCCATTCTCTGTCGCAGGCGAGCAAGAGACTGGGGAACAACGCCATACAAAACAAATACCCTAACATGGCAAGACGCCCCAAAGTTGTCCAGTTTTGGGACCATCAATTGCACAGACTATAAAAATTAACATTAGGGTGTAGGCTTCATGCCTTGCACCACATGATGTTAAAAACCTCCAGCCTCCTCCATCCCCTTACGATGGCCCCTTTACCTCCAGAGTCGGCATGATGTCCAAAAATGGAAAATCGGAAGACAAAACTAAAACAATGCCCTGTTCCCCTTGCATCAGGTACTCTCTGTGACAAGTAATGGAGACATAGGATGTGCTTCCATTTTTGGACTGCAGGGAAACATGCAAGGAAATGGCAGAGGCCAAAAATAACGAAAGTAAAGAATAATGTGGCCTACCTTAAACCATTTGAGTCCAGGAGACCCATCAATTGACATGCAATGAACTTCAGATGTGTCCTTACAGTCTTCCGATCCAAGAGATTCGCAAAGTGCCAAGGTCTTCCTATCCATTAAAGGGAGTCTTTTGTGTCCTCAGTGCAGATCCTAATGTTTTTTCTTTTTGCCTAAAAAAAACCCATTCTCTGTCCGCAGAGCGAGCAAGAGACTGGGGAACAACCGCAATACAAACCAAATACCCTACATGACATAAGACGCCCCAAAGTTGTCCGTTTTGGACCTCAATCTGCACAGACTATAAAATTAACATATGTGGGGTCAATTTTAAGCGGCCCATTCGCGTTTCCCGACGTGTAAAACCCGAATATTCGGTGCGCCAGCCTTTACTAAGCCCGGCTTGATTCTCTTGGACGAACCAATACGGATTGTGTCTCCATTGGAGCGACCATGGCCTGCAGGAAAGAGAGGGGGCGGGGAACGAAAAGACGTATGGACAAACCGCATTTAAAGAACTCGAATGTGTCGCAAGTGGCGCTTACCTTCACTGGTCCAGTCGGTGACCCATTCCGGAGCGTGCAGTACTTCAGACGCACAAGCCCACCGTGACGCGAAGAAGACTATTAAATCCGCCGGGACCCGAATCAGAGCGAGAAGACGCTGGACGCGAATGGAACGGTACATAAATTTGCACCCTATGTGTGTAGGCTTCAGGCCGTGCCACACATGGTGTTAACAAACCTCCAGGCCTCCTCCATCCCCTTACAGCTGGCCCCTTTTACCTCCAGAGTCGGCATGATGGGCCAAAAACTGGAAAAATCGGAAAAAAAATAAAACAATGCCCTGTTCCCCTTGCATCAGAGTACTCTCTGTGACCAAGTAAGGAGACATAGGATGTGCCTTCCATTTTTGGACTGCAGGGAACTGCAAGGGAAATGGCAGAGGCGCAAAATAACGAAAAGTAAAGAATGAATGTGCCTACTTTAAAACCATTTGATGGTCCAGGAGACCATCAATCTGACATGCAATGAACTTCAGATGTGTCCTACAGTCTTCCCGCGATCCAAAAGATTGCAAGTGCCAAGGTCCATCTATCCTAAAAAGGATCCTTGGGGAATGGGAAGACGAAAGGGTCATCCTCAGCAGTCCCTTTCCTCCTCACAAACATTCCTCCCTCCTCATTGTCCCCACTGACAACCTCCTATAACCAATCCCTATCGAACTCCCCCGTCATTTATATTGCCCCTCCACTCCATCTCTTGGCCTTCTATTCCGGCACCATCATGTTAAGCCTTCTCACCCCCATCCCTATTTTTCCTTCTCAAGTCTGATCCATATCCTATAACTTCACTCCAATCACGCCTTGTTCCCTCTTTGCGCATGCGAAATAACCGCCTGTTGTCCCTTCGTCTTTGCAACTATCAAACTCTGATTCGCCTTCGCTTGTAGCTTGACTCCTTACATCCATTTTTTCCCACATCCATATCCCACTCCTACACCATTCTTCTGCTCCTTACATATCTTTCCCTCACCCCCGCCATAAGTTTGACTTTATGCTACCCTCTATCAATCTGTCTCCACTCAGTGCTTAATGTTTCTTCCTTCACTTACCGCCTCCCTTACTCATCAGCCCATTTCAATTGTTTCTTTGCTAAGAAAAAAAACCTATCTCGTGGCAGAGCGAGACAGAGACTGGGGAACAACCGCAATACAAACCAAATACCCCTAACATGACTAAGACGCCCCAAAGATTGTCCCAGTTTTGGGACCTCAATGCACGACTCTGAATTTAACATTATGGGGGTCATTCATTAAGGACCGATTCGCTTTCCCGACGGTTACCCGAATATTCCGTTTTGCGCCGCTTGTACTAAAGTCGGGATTATGGCGCACGATCGGATTGTGGCAGCATCGGCGCTGGCATGCGCGCGACGGAAATCGGGGGGCGTGCCAAGAACGAAAACCGCCTACGAAAAAACCGCCGCATTAAAAAACCGAAAATGTCGCATGAAGGGACCGCGTGACCTTCACCTTGTCCAGTGGTGCACCGCGATGATTACTCTTCAGCGCAGCAGCGCCACCGGGGACGGCGGAAGAACTACTTATTTAATCCCGGCCGACCGAACCAGAGAGAGAACCGCCTAATGCAGAATGAGACCGGGTAAGTAAATTTGCCCCATTGTGTGTAGGCTTCATGCCTGCACACATGATTTAAAACTCCAGCCTCCTCCATCCCCACAGCGGCCCCTTTACCTCCGAGGTCGCTTGATGGTCCAAAAACTGGAAATCGAAGACAAAACTAAACAATGCCCTGTTCCCTTGCATCAGAGTACTCTCTGTGACCAAGTAATGGAGACATTGGATGTGTCTTCCATTTTGGACTGCAGGAACATGCAAGGGAAATGGCAGAGGCGCAAAAAATAGAAAAGTAAGAAATAATGTGCGACCTTAAACCATTGATGGAACAGGAGAACCATCATCTGACATGCCGAATCTTCTGATGGTCCTTACAGTCTTCCCGCCGATCCAAAGATTCGCAAAGTGCCAAGGTCCTTCCTATCCATTAAAGAGAACTTTGCTTCCTCAGTGCAGTACCTAATGTTGTTTCTTTTTGCTTAAAAAAACCCATTCTCTGTCGGCAGAGCGAGCAGAGACTGGGGAACAACCGCAATACCAAGCAAATACCCTAACATGGCATAAGACGCCCCAAAGTTGTCCAGTTTGGGACCATCAATCTGCACAGACTCATAAATAACAGTATGTGTGTTAGGTTATGCCTTGCACACATGATGTTAAAAACCTCCAGCCTCCTCATCCCCTTACAGCTGGCCCTTTACCTCCAGAGTCGGCTTGATGGTCCCAAAAACTGGAAAATCGAAGAAAAACTAAAACAATGCCCTGTTCCCTTGCATCAGAGTACTCTCCTGTGACCAAGTAATGGAGACACATAGGAGTGCTTCCATTTTTGGACGCAGGGAACATGCAAGGGAAATGCAGAGCGCCAAAATATCGAAACGTAAAGAAATAATGTGCCTACCTTAAACCATTTGATGAACCAGGAGACATCACTAGAATATGCAATGAACTTCAGATGTGTCTTACAGTTCTTCGCGATCCAAGAGATGCGCAAAGTGCCAAGGTCCTTCCTACCATTAAAGGAAGCCTTTTGCTGTCCTCAGTGCAGATCCTAATGTTTTTTTCTTTTGCCTAAAAAAAAAAAACCATCTTTCTGTCGCAGAGCGAGCAAGAGACTGGGGAACAACCGCATACAACCAAATACCCTAATGCAAAGACGCCCCAAAGTTGTCCAGTTTTGGGACCATCAATTTGCAACAGAATCTAATTTAACATTATGTGTGTAGGCTCATGCTGCCACATGATGTAAAAACTCCAGCCCCCTTCCTCCCTACAGCTGGCCCTTACCCCAGAGTCGGCTTGATGGTCCAAAAATGGAATCGGGAAGAAAACTAAAACAATGGCCCTGTCCCCTTGCTCAGAGTACCTCTGTGACCACGTAAGGAGACATGGAGTGGGTCTTCCATTTGGACTCAGGGAAATGCAAGGGAAATGGCAGAGGCGCAAAAATACGAAAGTAAGAAAATGTGCCACCTTAAAACAATTGATGAACCAGGGACCCATCGATGACATGCATGAATTCTATGGTCCTTTACAGCTTTCCCGCGATCCAAAAGATTTGCAAAGTGCCAAGGTCCTTCCTATCCATTACAAGGGAAGTCTTTGGTCCTCAGTGCAGATGCCTATGTTTTTCTTTTGCTAAAAAAAAAACCCCATCACTCGAGTCCGGCAGAGCGAGCAAAGAGACTGCCGGGAACAACGCAATACCAAGCAAATCCCAACATGGCATAAAGACGCCCCAAAGTTGTCCAGTTTGGGTACACATCAATCTGCGCACAACTATAAAAATAACAGTATGGTGTCGGCTTCATGCCTGCACACATGATGTTAAAAACCTCCAGCTCCTCCTCCCCTTACAGCTGGCCCCTTTACCTCCAGAGTCGCTGCATGATGGTCCAAAAACTGGAAAATCGAAGACAAATAAAAACAATGCCTGGTCCCCTTGCATCAGAGTACTCTCTGTGACCAAGTAATGGAGACAAGGATGTGCCTTCCATTTTTGGACTGCAGGGAACATGCAAGGGAAATGGCCGAGGCGCAAAAATAACGAAAAGTAAAGAGAATGTGCCTACCTAAAACCATTTGATGGTCAAGGAGACCCATCAATCTGACATGCAATGAACTTCATGATGTGTCCTTACAGTCTTCCCGCGATCCAAAGATTCGCAAAGTGCCAAGGTCCATCCTATCCATTAAAGGGAAAGTCCTTTGCGTCCTCAGTGCAGATCCTAATCTTTTTTTTTTGCCTAAAAAAAAACCCTATTCTCTGGCGGCAGAGCGGCAAGAGACGGGGAACAACCGCAATACAAACCAAATACCCAACATGACATAAGAGCCCCAAAGTTGTCAGTTTGGGCACATCAATTTGCACGACTCTGAATTTAACATTATGTGTGTAGGCTTCATGCCTGCACACACATGATGTTAAAACCTCCAGCCCTCCATCCCATAGCTGGGCCCCTTTACCTCCAGAGTCGGGTGATGGTCCAAAAACGGGAAATGGAAGAAAAAACTAAAAACAATGCCCTGTTCCCCTGCATCAGAGTACTCTCTGTGACCAAGTAATGGAGACATTGGATGGGTCTTCCATTTTTGGACTGGCAGGGAACTGCAAGGAAATGCAGAGGCGCCAAAAATATCGAAAAGTAAAGAAATAATGTGCCTACCTAAAACCATTTGATGACAGGGGACCCATCGATCTGAATGCACTGAAATGTCGATGTGTCCTACAGTCTTCCCGCGATCCAAGAATTCGCAAAGTGCCAAGGTCCTTCCTATCCATTAAGGAAGCCTTTTGCTCCTCAGTGCAGATCCTAATGTTTTCTTTTTGCCTTAAAAAAAAACCATTCTGTCGCAGGGCGAGCACAGAGACTGGGGAACAACCGCATACCAAGCAAATACCCTAACATGGCATAAGACGCCCAAAGTTGTCCAGTTTTGGGACCATCAATCTGCACAGACTTAAGAATAACATTATGTGTGTGGCTTCATGCCTTGCACACATGATGTTTAAAAAACCTCCAGCCTCCCCTCCCCTTACAGCTGGCCCCTATTACCTCCAGAATCGGCCGCAGAGCGAGCAAGGAGACTGGGGAACAACCGAATACAAAACCAAATACCCTAACATGGACATAGACGCCCCAAAGTTGTCCAGTTTTGGACCATCAATTTGCACAGACTATGAATTTAACATTATGTGTGAGGCTTCATGCCTTGCACACATGATGTTTAAAAACCTCCAGCCTCCTCCATCCCCTACAGCTGGCCCCTTTACCTCCAGAGTCGGCATTGATGGTCCAAAAAACTGGAAAATCGGAAGAAAAAACTAAAAACAATGCCCTGTTCCCTTGCCATCAGAGTACTCTCTGTGACCAAGTAATGGAGACAGGATGTGCTTCCATTTTTGGACTGCAGGGAACATGCAAGAAGGAAATGGCAGAGGCGCAAAAAAACGAAAAGTAAAGAAAAAAGAATAATGTGCCTACCTTAAAACCATTTGATGCCGAGGAGACCCATCATTGACATGCAATGAACTTCAGATGTGTCCTTACAGTCTTCCGCGATCCAAAGATTCGCAAAAGTGCCAAGGTCCTTCCTATCCATTAAGGGAAGTCCTTTTGCGTCCTCAGTGCAGATCCTAATGTTTTTTCTTTTTGCCTAAAAAAAAAAACCCCATTCTCTGTCGCGCAGAGCGAGCCAAGAGACTGGGGAACAACCGCAATACAAAGCAAATACCCTAACATGGAATAAGACGCCCCAAAGTTGTCCAGTTTTGGGACCATCAATTTGCACAGACTAAATTAACATTATGTGGTAGGCTTCATGCCTTGCACACATGATGTTTAAAAACCTCAGCCTCTCCATCCCCTAACAGCTGGCCCCTTTACCTCCAGAGTCGGCTGATGGTCCAAAAACTGGAAAAATCGGGAAGAGAAAAAACTAAAACAATGCCCGGTTCCCCTTGCATCAGAGTACTCTCGGGACCAAGAATGGGAGACATTGGATGTGTCTTCCATTGTTTGGACTGCAGGGAAACTGCAAGGGAAATGGCAGAGGCGCAAAAATAACGAAAAAGTAAAGAATAATGTGCCTACCTTAAAACCATTTTGAGGCCAGGAGCATCAATGACATGCAAGAAATTCAGATGTGTCCTTACAGTCTTCCCGCGATCCAAGAGGATTCGAAAAGGGCCAAGGTCCTTCCTATCCATTAAAGGGAAAGTCCTTTTGCGTCTCAGTGCAGATCCTAATGTTTTTTCTTTTGCCTAAAAAAAAAACCCCATTCTCTGTCCGCAGAGCGAGGCCAGAGACTGGGGAACAACCGCAATACAAAGCAAATACCCTAACATGACATAAGACGCCCCAAAGTTGTCCAGTTTTGGGGACCATCAATTCTGCACAGACTATAAAATTAACATTATGTGTGTAGGCTTCATGCCTTGCACACATGATGTTTAAAAACCTCCAGCCTCCTCCATCCCCTTACAGCTGGCCCCTTTACCTCCAGAGTCGGCTGATGGTCCAAAAAAATGGAAAAGAGACAAAACTAAAACAATGCCTGTTCCCCTTGCATCAGAGAGTACTCCTGTGACCAAGTAATGGAAGACATAGGATGTGTCTTCCATTTTTGGACTGCAGGGAACATGCAAGGGAAATGGCAGAGAGGCGCCAAAAATAAGAAAAGTAAAGAAATGAATGTGCCTACCTTAAAAACCTTTGATGAACCAGGAGGAGACCATCGATCTGACATGCATGAACTTCGAGTGTCACTTACAGTCTTCCCGCGATCCAAAAAGATTCGCAAAGTGCAGAAAGGTCAAGTAATAGAAAATAAAGGAAGTACTTTTGAGTAAATACAGTGCAGATACAGAAGGGGCGGAATTTTACTAATGGACCCCCGAATGCGTGTTACCGACTAAACAATATGTCCTTTGCGCCTGATTTAGACATAATGCCCCGGGGGATTGTGTCACGCATCGGATTGTGGCAATGAGAGAGCGGAAGGAGAGAAGAATGGAATATAATGGCGGGAGTGGAAACCGACCCGAACGAAAACGGATCGAAAAAACGAAATTTAACCCGAAAAAAGGGTGTGTGCCTACCTTCATTGGATCCAGAGGGGGCAGTCCGCGAATGGAGGATGACTTCAGCGCATAAGCACCCACTGGTGGACCGGAAGAGGACTGCCTTCATGAATCCCGGCCGACCCGAATCAGAGCATGAGAACGTCGCCCTGGATCCAAGGGCCTTGGTAGTAAATGCCCCATTGTTTTTTTCTTTTTGCCTAAAAAAAAAAACCCTATTCTCTGTCGCAGAGCGAAGGGAGACTGGGAACAACCGCAATACAAACCAAATACCCTAACATGGCATAAGACGCCCCAAAGTTGTCCAGTTTTGGGACCATCAATTTGCACAGACTTGATTAACATTATGTGTGTAGGCTTCATGCCTTGCACACATGATGTTAAAAACCTCCAGCCTCCTCCATCCCCTTACAGCTGGCCCCTTTACCTCCAGAGTCGGCTTGATGGTCCAAAAAACTGGAAATCGGAAGAAGAAAAAAAAACTAAAACATGCCCTGTTCCCCTTGCATCAGAGTACTCTCTGTGACCAAGTAATGGAGACATAGGATGTGTCTTCCATTTTGGACTGGCAGGGAACATGCAAGGGAAAATGGCAGAGGCGCAAAAAATAACGAAAAGTTAAAGAATGAATGTGCCTACCTTAAAAACCATTTGATGAACCAGGAGACCCATCATCTGACATGCAATGAACTTCAGATGTGTCCTTACAGTCTTCCCGGATCCAAAAAGATTCGCAAAGTGCCAAAGGTCCTTCTATCCATTAAAGGGAAAGTCCTTTTGCTGTCCTCAGTGCAGATCCTAATGTTTTTTCTTTTTGCCAAAAAAAAAAACCCATTCTCTGTCGGCAGAGCGAGCCAGAGACTGGGGGGGGAACAACGCAATACAAAGCAAATACCCTAACATGACTAAGACGCCCCAAAGTTGTCCAGTTTTGGGACAATCAATTGCACAGACTCTGAAATTTAACATTATGTGTGGTAGGCTTCATGCCTGCACACATGATGTTAAAAACCTCCAGCCTCCTCCATCCCCTACAGCTGGCCCCTTTACCAGAGGCGGCTTGATGGTCCAAAAACTGGAAATCGGAAGACAAAAAATAAAACAATGCCCTGTTCCCTTGCATCAGGAGTCTCTCTGTGACCAAGTAATGGAGACATAGGATGTGCCTTCCATTTTTGGACTGCAGGGAAAATGCAAGGGAAATGGCAGAGGCGCAAAAAATACGAAAAGTAAAGAAATAATGTGCCTACCTTAAAACCATTTGATGGTACCAGGGAAGACCCATCATGGACATGCAATGAACTTCAGATGGTGTCCTTACAGTCTTCCCGCGATCCAAAAGAATCCCAAAGTGCCAAGGTCCTTCCTATCCATTAAAGGTAAGGTCCTTTTGCGTCCTCAGTGCAGATCCTAATGTTTTTCTTTTTGCCTAAAAAAAAAACCCATTCTCTGTCGGCCAGAGCGAGCAAGAGACTGGGAACAACCGCAATACAAAGCAAATACCCTAACATGACAATAAGACGCCCCAAAGTTGTCCAGTTTGGGACCATCAATCTGCACAGACTATGAAAATTAACATTATGTGTGTAGGCTTCAATGCCTCACACTGATGTTAAAAACCCCAGCCTCTCCATCCCCTTACAGCTGGCCCCTTTACCTCCAGAGTCGGATTGATGGTCCAAAAACTGGGAAAATGGAAGACAAAACAAAAACAATGCCCTGTTCCCCTGCATCAGAGTACTCTCTGTGACCAAGTAATGGAGACATAGGATGTGTCTTCCATTTTGGACTGCCAGGGAACATGCAAGGAAATGGCAGAGGCGCAAAAAAATAACGAAAAGTAAAGAATGAATGTGCCTCTTTAAAACCATTTGATGAACCGGAGACCCATCAATCTGACATGCAATGAAACTTCAGATGTGTCCTTACAGTCTTCCGCCGATCCAAGAGATTCGCAAAGTGCCAAGGCCTTCCTATCCATTAAAGGAAGTCGTTTGTGTCCTCAGTGCAGATCCTAATGTTTTTCTTTTTGCCTAAAAAAAACCCCATTCTCGGTCCGAGAGAGCGAGCAGAGACTGGGGAACAACCGCAATACAAAGCAAAATACCACTAACATGGCATAAGACGCCCCAAAGTGTCCAGTTTTGGGACATCAATCTGCACAGACTATAAAAATAACATTATGTGTGTAGGTTCATCCTTGCACACATGATGTTTAAAAACCTCCCGCCTCCTCCATCCCTTACAGCTGGCCCTTACCTCCAGAGTCGGCTTCTTGATGGTCCA